>VWPU01002177.1:0-16977 GCA_013398955.1 Callaeas wilsoni | reverse complement strand
TGGATGGATGGATGGATGGAGAACCCTCATGGCTGAACTCCCCACCTGAACTGCACCAGGCAATGAGGGGCAGCCTGCAGCTCCAGCAGCACATGGACACCGCAACATCTTCAATGGATCCCAGAATCCCAGGCTGGTTTGGGCTGGAAGGGACTTTAAAGCCCACCCAGTGTCACCCCTGCCGTGGGCAGGGACACCTTCCACTGTCCCAGGTCGCTCCAAGCCCCGGCCAACCTGGCCTTGGACATTCCCAGGGATTCAGGGGCAGCCACAGCTGCTCTGGGAATTCCATCCCAGCCCTCCCTCCGCTCACAGGGAACAATTCCTTCCCAATACCCCATGGAAATCTCTCCTCTTCCCAGCACTAACACAAGATCCGCTCTGAGCAGCGCAGTCCTGCTGACGTCCAGGTGGAAATTCCCCATTTCACTGAACACCACCTCACACGAAGCACCTGCACCCCAAGCGTCACATCCCACACACTCCACACTTCCACACTGGAGCATTCCCTCATGGGGAACACATTGTGCGACCTGGATGATGGCCAGGGCCAACTTTAGGAGTTGCCATTTGCAAATTAATCGCTTTTCACTATATCAAAATGAAAACAAAGCCCACAGTCAGCACTAAGTGAAAACCTCTCCAAAACACCACTGTGAGGGACTTCTGCTGCACCACCTAAAACACGCGGGTTGCTGTCTACAGCACACAGTCTAATTTTACTTAAAGTTGTATAAAGTCTTCAGATTCATTACTTGAATTTTTATACCAAGAGAAAAATAAAATAAAATACACCAACAAGAGGAGGCAGGGTAATTCCAGGAGCTATCAGCATTATTTTCTAGCATTATTTGCTCAGCAATCACAGTTTATATTGCACTCATTGCCATAAAACACTGAGGAGAAATCTGCATAACAATGGAACAGGCTGGACAACAGACACAGGCCAGTATTGGCTTTTTATTCCCCGGGTAATCTGCATTTTTATTAAAAAAAGAAGTTGCTTTATCTAAAGTTTGGAGGAAAGGAGACAATGAGCAACGCTTGGGATTTTCTGTCAATTTGCCCTTTCAGAGAAACAATTGTGCTGGGGAATCCAGAGGAGCAGCCTCTCTCTTTCCTGGGGATAAAAGCTCTGAGTTTTTGTGGCTTTTAAGGTGCTGCACTTCGAGCGGGTCAGCTACAAAAGGTTATCCTGATAAATCCTAAACATTAATTGGGAAGAAATAAAAATGAAGAGCTCACGAAGACCCATCGATCTGATGATGTGGGGAAGATCAGATAATCCTAAAGGAAATGAAGCAGCAGAAGGAAAACCTGGGGAAGCCCCGCGTTCGCAGCCACGCCGATTTCCGTGATGCATTCACAGCTGCCAATAAACAGAATTACCGCCGCACAAGAGAACCGTGTGGTCTCTACTCTATCACTACAGAGGGCAGCAACAGACAACAGAGCTCTTTAGCATGACAGAGGGAATGTTTAACATTCCCAGTAAACAAGGGAGAGGCCGGGCTGGGATCTGGGTCCGGGAGCGCCCGTCCCACGTTCCAGCCTCCTCGGATGGGAACAGGCAGGTTGGGAAAGCCCTCGGGAAGCGTGGATGCTCCACGAGCTGAGCCCATCTCCTGCGGATTCAGCAACCCCGGATTTTAAAATTCCCCTAACCCGTGAGTCACAAAAGGCGAGCTGGCCCATGCGGCCGCGACTTGGTGTTTGCTGGCCCATCTGTGCCCTCACAGCCAGATTCCTGCTCCAGCTCCTGGGAGATGGACCAGCAGAAAGCCAAGGCGCTGGGAAGGGAGTCCTGTCCAGCCCGGAGACCAAGGCACAACGCAACAGCCCCTGCAAGGACACAGGAGCGGGGGTCGGGGGAAGCTGCTCGCTGGATGCATTTGAAGGACTTTCTGCGGGGTTTTTCTGAGCAGCAAAGCCGTGCTGGGGGCGGGGTGAGGCACAGGCACCGCTCCGAGCGCTGGGCACAGCCTCCTCCAGCTCCGGCTGCGGAGGCAAAGGAGGGCAGCAAAGGTCTGGTGATCAAACGGGGAGAAAATGACTGACAACACGGAGCCGGTTCAAAGGAACTAATGGAATAATTAGTTCCAAAAAGACTAAAAAGACTGAAGAATTCATGATGTCATAAAAAGCAGAGCTACTTAAATTGGATTAGAAAATAAAAATGACACGAACATTGTAAATATTCACAGATCACATCATTGACGTGTAATGTGCCGTTAAATGATGTCAAATTAAAGGGGAAATTACATGTGTAAGAACTAGGAAGAATAAAGGGAAGACATTTTAAAGATGCACAGTCCTTCAAGTGAAAATCCCTCTCGTATTTCAGGGCTGATCACTGCAGGGATGGGGAAACTACGAGAGAAGAATAAAATAAAATATGGGAAAGAAAACAGAGGGTAAAAACATCTCAATTTAAGGCTGTGGTGAAAGGCTGTTAACTCCGAAGCGCTTCCCCTCGGTGTGGCTTTGCCAGGTGCTCCCAGCCACGGCCATGCCCAGACCAGGCTCGACCGCTGCTTAAACCCGACTAAAATCAGTCCTAATTTACCACAACAAGCCAGCAGTCAAGTGTGCTTTCAGCGGGGAGAGCCCTGAGTGGGGCCGAGGGACCGGCTCAGACGGCACTTGGGAACTCTGAATTGGGGTGCAATTAACTCCGAGCTGCTGCAGCCAAAGGGAGCAGGCAGGGGTGGCACTCGTGAATCCACGCTCTTGCGACGGGAAAAAGCCTTCGTGGAGCCCCTTAATCACACTCGGCACCCGGAGAGGCTCCCAGCCCCTCAGCCAGACCGAGATCTCATCTCAGCAGAGCTGTGGCAATTAATTTACCTCCAGCGTGCTCTTTCAAGTGAGCCGGGAGAGCGGGGCCTCCCAGCTTCTCCCCCTTCCCTCCGCGTGCTATCGGAATCTTCTGTTCCAAAGGTGGCATTTCAAACTCCCGAAAATACCTGCATAATAAAGGGTAAGAGCTCCTCTGCACACAGATATATGTACATATCTTTCCTTGCCTCGTGGGCCCTTCCGCCTCCGAACTCCGCGAGGTGTTAACAACACGTCGAGTACCGGGGAACTCGAGATTATCGGCATTATCTCACCCACCCTGCTGATAAGATGGGCTGATGCCGGCGCTGTTGCGATAACAGGAGCTGACTCTGCTCCTCAGCAGCGCTGCCAGGCTGGCGGTGGCATTTCCTCATCATGGAGGCCTTTTCCACAGGAGATTATTGTCCCCCGCGATTGGAATGGTTTGGGTTGGAAGGACCCTGGAGCCCATCCCGATCCACCCCCTGCCATGGCAGGGACACCTCCCACTATCCCAGGGTGCTCCAAGCCCTGTCCAGCCTGGCCCTGGGCACTTCCAGGGATGAGGAATCCACAATTCCCCTGGGCAGAGAGAGCTTTTAGACCAAGCACACATTACTCTCCTGTTGGAGGTGACCACACAATTTGGGATGAATCCCCCAGTGATGCTCCTCGGTGTCCGGCAGCTCCAGCAGATCCCGGTGCTGGCATGGGATCGAGCACTGGGCACTATCAGGAAGCCCCTGGCACATCCCAGGATGGCTCATGATGGAATTACCCACGTTTTCCCCCGTTCAGATGTAAATGTCAACACCTGCCCCGCTATAAAAATGCCAGGAGATCCTTAATGATCCCCACGTCAGCTTTGTCTGGGAGCCAAAAGAGGAATATTTGCATCCCGGGGACTCTCACACTCAAACACGTGGAAATGCAGAAAAATATACGTGAGAAAAAGAGCAACTTCTTATTTTTTTTTTCTTCTCTGAGCTGAAGTAGCAGCACTCGGGCTCTTCAAGACTTGAGTGATCCGTGTGCCCAGACCGAGGCACTCGGCACCTCCTGTCCCCAACCTGCAGCTCCAAGCTGAGCCGGGAACCGCGGGGCTCTCCCTGCCCAGGGCACAGAACCTGCCAGGGTGCCGAGAGCGTGGAGATCTGCATGTGCAGAGAGCACCTGAAGCCCCTGCCCCGCTCCGAAACCCCAGCGGAATGCTGAAACGCCTTCTCATCGCTCCCGAGAGCCGGTTCTCCTGGTGTCAGCGCCCAGGTGTCTCCCAGCCGTGAGGAAGTGCAGATGGGAAAGGAGGCAGGAAAGCAAAGCAGGGGACAGCCCAGGACATTTAAAACTCCTGGAGGTCTGAGCTGGGTCAGCCCCTAGCCCTGCCTGGGTGCCGGCAGCACCCTGTGCCTGGGGGACACTGAGGGGACAATGTCTCCTTGTAATTTCTGTGACTCCAACCCATAGCCAGCAGCAATTTCCAAAGTGAGGCTGTCTGAGCCCTGGGAGCAAACAAAAGTATTCCGAGGTCTTTATTTGTGCAATGGCATTTCCACGCTGACTGCAGGGATCTGCTGGGTGCGCTCGCATTGTCTCTCTAACAATCTGAAAATTACACTGATAATTATCTCAGAGGTATTTTCCAGCCTTGATTGTTCTGCGTGTCTCAGCTCAAGAGAATGTGTCACTCAGATCCCGCTCCTCTTTTTTTCCACTGACTTTTCCCATGTCCTAAGTGCACACAAGGAATAATTTCCAAACCCGAAGGTATTACCAGGGAGAACCTTGCAGCCATGACCCAAAACCTCTCAGACATGAGAAGCCCTGATCTAACAGGAGCTCTGTCAGGGCTGAGGATCCAATATATTACCAGTCCCCAGGAAAAATAGAGCCCAGCTAAATAACTTGGGAAATATTCTACTTGTAATGGCATTGCAGAGTCAATCAATTTAAACCTAATAAAGATGACGACAGACAATGAATAGAAAGTTCAAGGACTTTTCACCCAGGGCTTTGCTATGGCTGGAAGTCAACCTGCTGGAGTCTGGGGGAGCCTACAGAGCCGGGGAGTCAGCTCCAGGGATCAGGATCAGGAAACAAAGACCCCTTCCACTTCAGGGAACAATGCTCTAAAAGCCCTGGAAAAGCCGTGGGAATCGGAACATTTCTGAAGGCAAGGACAAATTTTTGCCTTTTTTTCAGCCGTAATTCATCTTTTCATCCCTTGGCTTCATCTGTGAACTTCATCACAGAACGACGCCACGGGCAGGACGGAATATTTGCCTCGGCTTTGCTCTGTGCTTCCACTGGTACTGGGAGGTTGATGCAGCTCATTAGCTGTGCGTCTCATTTCGGGATTTACTCCTTTCTTACGCGTTTATTTCCATAACTACTGTTTGCTCTTCACCAGAACCGAGGAAAAGGACCAGAGGAGGAGACACGGTTTAATGGTGGGGTTGGTTTACACCTGCAGCCGCGGAATCCATTAAGTGTTTGAGGCCAGGTGACAATTTGCACCCCCTCCCCCCGCTCAGAGTGACAACTTCCCTGGGACACCAGGAGCAGAGGCTTCCTATGGAAATGCTGTTGTTTGCTGCCTTTGCTCCGAGCGTGGAGCGAGCTGCAGATTGCAATTGGGATTCAGTGCAAGATGAGCCTTGGAAGCGCGAGGTGGAAAAACTGCATCTCATTTCTTCCTGCCAGGTGCTAAGAGACTGGCTTAGGATCCAGCAAAGTCGCAGTCTTTGTCCCCATTTCAGCTGTTGGAATTGAAAAGTGAGCTTTGGTCGAGCTCCAAGAGTTCACAGGGATGGGAATGCAGGTTCCCAGGATGCCCAGAGGATGAGCTCGGGCATGGCAAAGGCCGAGAGCTCCACGTGAGGGCACAGCAGAGCAAAATCTGGGCAAGGAAAAGCAGGGCACAACCAACCTGCTGGGTGGGAAAGGAAAGGTGGGAAAGGAAGGTCTGGGGGAAAGCTGGAAAAAAAAATCACGTTTGAAAGACAAGGGGGAAAAGTCAAAGGTTCTGAAGAGGCTGTACACGAGTGAAGATCTGAGGCTGATGAGGAGAGAGCAACCACAGAATCATTAAGGTTGTAAAAGACCTTTAAGATCACCAAGCCCAACTCTCATCCAGTGCTGGACCTTCTCTCACACTGTCCACCACAGGCACCCTGGAAGAGAGAAGGGCCAGAATGTCCTGGGACGGTCAGGTCGGAGGGAGGGGCCGAAGAAAAGGCCAGTGGTAATCAATGGTCTGACTGCACACCTAGAGAGTGGACGTGGGAAAATGAAAAAGATGGGTGGGAATTTGGAATTTGGTGAGATGGTGACTTTTTACATGGACATTTGATCTGTATTAGTCCTCTAGCACAGAGCTGGATCCACCAAAACCCAGCTCCGTCGAAGACAGCGCCCACCAGTTTCACCAGGAAGAGCAGGGACCTCTCCCAGTCACCCAGACTTCCAGAGTGATGCCTTGGTGAGCCCATGCCTATGGACACAGTCATGACACACCAAATGCTCCTCACAAAAGCACCAAATAAACCCTGCAGCCTTTGCATCCAACACTGTCAGGGGAATTTCTAGTTTCGGGAATTCCACAACTACCACAGGAACTGCCAGCATCCCTTGCAACAGCACAGTGCCATAATTAACATTCCCAACGAGGGAAGCACGACAATGTCAGGGCTGGAGCATTGATATCCCTGTGCAGAGTGATCCAGCACAGCTTAATTAAAATATGCAAAGGGGTTTTGTTTATGGAAAGCAGGACAGAGGCCCAGGCATCGCTCACCAGCGCAGGCCCTGCCTCGGGGCCGGACCAGGAACTCGAGGGAACAGAGCCACTCCTGCCACACAACAGGCCTGTCACCCGAAATTGAGGCTCTCTCTTTTCCCAACATTCCTAACAGGGGCTAATTCCCAGAGAAAATCCCCTCCAGAGAAGTGGATCCCACACCCATGCAAACCGTCACTGTACCAGTGTGCTTTTAAACTGAAAACTGAAAAAAAACCCCCACAAACAACACAAAACTTAAAGCTCTCTTATTTTCAGGCATTTCCTGGGCTCTGCTCCTGAGACATGGACGGGACACATCAACACCCAAACTCTGATTTGCAGGGACTGCAAACTGAGGGTGTGGAATGAGAGTTCCAACCCAAACTGTTCCATGATTCTGAGTGGGGAGGGAGGCATGAGAGCAAGAGGAAGCTTTACACACTTTTATGTTATTGAAGGTACAAAGATGCTCCTTCTGGTCTTTATAATAGCACAGAACCATGGAACAGCCTGAGCTGGAAGGGATCATCGATCCAACAGGGATCATGGATCCAGCTGCTGGCCCTGCCCGGACACCCCAACAATCCCACCCTGGCAGCGCTGTCCAAGCGCTCCCGGAGCTCTGGCAGCCCCGGGGCCGTGCCCATCCCTGGGGAGCCTGGGCAGTGCCCAGCACCTCTGGGGAAGAGCCTTTCCTGCTCTCCAGCCCGCGCCTGCCCTGGCCCAGCTCCAGCCGCTCCCTGGGCGCTGTCCCTGGTCCCAGGGCAGAGACTGGAGCTGTCCCTGCACCGCCCCTCAGGAGGATGTTGAAGACAACCATGAGGTCTCTCCCCGGTCTCCTCCTGTCCATGCTGAATGTAAAAGATTTGCATTCTATAAACTCGAACCAGGCCCCTTGCTCCCCTCCATGCTGCAAACTCAGTCCCAGTATTTAATACCCACTCAGATCAAATACTGCTACCTGGAGGAATAAATTTCACCAAGATTAACCCATTAACTGCAAAATCAGCTGCCAAGGAGCCCGTATTCCTTTTAATTCTGGATTCTTAATGCTAGATTGAAAGAGCACACATTTGACAAAGCTTATTCGCCTTACTGGAGTGACTGGGAGCACTGGGAGCTCCAGGCTGCTGCTCCCTGAAGTTTATCTCGGAGCCAGCTCCAAACAAAGGCTGCAACAGGAGCCAGCTGTTGACACTCTGCGTCACGAGCTGCATATTAAATGATTCATCAAATGCTGTGTCACAACCTGGATAAAATCCTTAAAACACGGGGCCCTTCTCCTTTCCTTTTGTTTTTAGCAGCAAAGAATATCTGGATAAACCGACACTTGCTTGAACAGCCTCCCTTTCCAGAAACCACTCCCCGTTTAATGCAAATATTCCACCCAAATCGTTATTAGGATAAACGCCAGTCACCAAATTTCAGTAAATAGTACTGAAATAAATAAGCAAAAATTATTATTTATCCAGTGCAAAATTCAGTAAATAGGACATATTTAAATAAATAAATAAATGAAATGCACCCAGAACATTTTGGAAAATGAAATAATAGATGAGTAAATAATTTCCCTGGCTGCTGTGGAACGGCAACGTGTTATTGTAACCTGCCTTGTATGCTCCGTGTAAAGCACTGTAAATTATGATTTGAAATTATCATGTTAGATTAGGTTTTCTGCAGCTTAATATATTGTAATATAATATAATTGCTCAATGCAAATGAGCTACTGTACAGCTTTGGCATGGGGCTGTTCCTGGAGCCGAGCGTTTCACACACCACGGTGAAGTGCGGGTTATTAAGAAACAAATTATAACGAAGCTAAATTTAGTTGGGAGCCAAGATCCCGTCACTGCGTGGCGGTGACGGTGCCAGGAGGCGTCTCAGGGACCTCTGACACCAGGGTTGGGGCACCTTGAGCAGCTCCACACACACCTGCTCAGGTAAGGGCTCCCTCCCCAGCAGCACCCACATCGACCTCGCTACCTGGAAGTCAAGGAATGCTGTAAAGTCACTGACGTGGCTCCAGATCCCGACTGCCGAACGCTCTTTCCAAAATAAATCACCCAGAGCTGACTGTTCGCACACTGCTCCCACGGAGGGAGCTTTGGGCTCGCAGCCCACGGCCGCTGCAGGACCAGGGGTGCACATGGAGGCGACACGAGAGCTAAAAACAATAAAATGAGTCCCCACACCCGCCAGAATCAGCCACACAATCCTGGAATTGTTGGGGTTGGAGGGGGCCTCTGGATCACCCGGTCCAGCCCACCCCCACCGAGGCAGGGTCACCTGCAGGTGACACGGGAACACATCCAGGTGGCTTTGGGATGTCCCCAGAGACAGAGACTCCGTGGCCACCCTGGGCATCTGTTCAGGGCTCTGCCACCCTCACTGGGGTAGAACTTCCTGTGGTTTATTTTATGGCCATCACTCCTCGTCCTGTCACTGGGCACCACTGGAAAGGCTCTGGCACCATCCTGTGCCGGCCCTTGGAGTTATCCGTATGGATTGATGAGATCCCCTCTCGGCCTTCCCTCCCCTGGATCCAACCACCCTTCGTGCCGGTGACCCTGTGACCCACCCGACAGGCACAGCTTTCCCTCCTCATTTCCATCCACGAGGCACGAAAAACAAGAGTTACTGCTAGATGTGCCAGGAGAATGCACTTCCTAAATAATACATTGGCTTGTAAATTGTCCATCCGACTGTAAATTCCAGAAGAAAAATTAAAATGTGTTTCTTCAGCCCTTTCCGCGCGGCGCTCGCTCCACGCGGCGGCATCCCCGCGTCCCCCCAAAAGCACGAGCACCGATGGGTTGGGTCCAGAGCAGGAAAAACCTGCTCCGAAGCAATTCATTATTAATGCCAGAATATTCTTGCTAAACAGTTCTGATTATTTCACAAGAAAGAGGTCAAGGTATTGGAGAAAGGGATTTAATCAAATAAACTCTCAATCTCTCTCCAAATAGCATTTTCATCCGGCTGCATGTAAATTCATCAGCTGACTCGCCTCCCAATGCCCAGGCAAGGTTAATCTGCTATGACTGTTAAAACTTCTCGGAGACGCCTTTGGAATAACGATTTACACCGGGACGAGCCGTGCCGGCCACCCCAAACTATTTCCTCATCGTGCTCCTCAAAGTTTGGCCCAGCCCACGACGTCTCTGCTGGCAGAGCCGGAGCTGAACCCCCCTCCTGGGCTGCACTTCAGGGACCCCACCAAGAACTCCTCGTTTCTGCTCAACTCTCTGGGATCTGATGGCCATCAACAGCTTATTCCAAGCTGCCCCACAGCGAATATCCCGCCCTGGGCAGAGGGGGAATTTTCAGGAATATTTCCTATGTCACCAAAGCACTCATGCTGGGAAACAAAGCAGTGTGGGCATAGACAGAGAGGAAATGGAATTTCTCTGGTATTCTGAATTCAATATTGCCCTGCTTTGCTTAAATAAGGAGCCGAGGAATTTATCCCAGCCGTATCCCAAGGTGAATTTCGTGGCAAACACTAATAATCCCTCCTGGCCACTCCGCACTTATTAAGGCAAACCTTGCCTCCTAGCAGTGCAAATCTACGTGTGTTTCTAAAAAGGATCTTTGTGAACTTCATGTTTAAACACAGGATTATGATATAGCTGTAAACTGCACATTTGGTCAGAAATGGAGAACTGCAATAAGGGGGTTTGTTTAAAAAAAAAAAAAAAAAAATCCCAAATGCCTTTTGATCCAGAGCTAAAAAGGAAACTAAAATACAGCAGGCAGGCAGGATTATTCTCACTCCTATTTTCTGCTCTCTTTGCTCTAAGCCCGGCCACAGATTCTGCGTTTGGTGGAATATTCTGTGGATATCTTTGTGAAGCCGGGTCAGATTTATGAGGAGGTGTTCCCGAGAGCCGCGGTGTGGCACAGAGCAGCTTCTCCAGCCTCCCACCAGCACCCACGCTGCCCCGCAGTCCCCAGGCAAGCCCAGGCACACCTTCCTCTCATTTTATTCCTCGTGAGCGGCCACTCTAATTTATTTGTGCTACGCAGGCCCCCGCACCCAAATCCCCTGCGCCCTGCTGCCTCGAGAAGTCTCAGACAGCATTCCCTGCTCAGAATCCGGGAGGTTCCTGCGCTCCGCGGTCTCCATGCCTCGACCAGGAGCCAGCAGCTGCGAACGCTGCCTCAGCCGGGGAGGAGGTGTTGTGATGCTGCCGCTCCGTGCCCCCAGTGCTCCCCGCGCCTCTCTGGAATCTCAGACACCATTTTACATGAGGATGCTTTCTAAAAAGCCCGGTGTAACTGTCTAATTAAGAGCGGAGTGATTGGCTGGTTCATGGACTCTGTGACAGTTCTGACAAATACACATATTGGCACAGCCCTAACCTCACTTCACAGTTTGCAACACAAAGATGGTATTTCCAGAAATGTGCAGAACACTCTGATACAAAGCTTCACCTTGTCTAGTGCTATTCCATTTAATTTTTTATTAACTGCCTGAACATATGCCATTCTAGGAGAGGGTAATAGTTACAAAATGTCAGCAGAAACATTTAAACTGCTCAAATGTAAATGATTTTATAAATTTGTAATGAAAGGTAATTGTCATGTGGGAAAAGTAACAGAAAAACAGATATGTGTAAATGTAAAACTGGCAAAAAATACATCTGACTGGTCGAAGGCAGCAAAACCTAAGTGTGTTTTAATGACCACTGTAAGGGGTATTTAAATAAAATTAGCTTCATAAGCAGAAAATGTGAATTCTATAATATTTTATTTTCTAACATTAGCAAAGTTCATAATAATGAAAAGACCTCATGGAACTTTAATGCGCCCAAATTCATTAAACAGTAGGACATTAAGATTCCTCACCTCATTTTAAAAAACAAATAAATCAAGTCAGATAACATAAATACAAAGCCGGCACCGGCAGAGCCCGGCTTTAAAAGACCAATATTGGAGCACGCTCAGTTTCTTTACTTTCCGCTAAAATGAGAAACAATTTGGTGATTAATCCCTTCAGCGATGCCGTGCTGGGTCAGTGCTCCCCGAGATGTCAGCCAGGAGAAGACTCGGGCGCAGAGGGGAGTTTTTCCTCAGCCACCACACAGAGCAACCACCTCCCAGTCAGGTTTGCGGGCAACCATCTTTAAATGCTTGAGCTGCTCTGCGTGGCCATGACAAGATTTGCAATTCCCCACGTTTATTTACACGCCATCACCCCAAGTAGACATCACATGGAAGTGGCATGGTCGCGGCTGACCCCAGGGTAGAGGCTGTCTCTGCCGATCCCGCTCGCTGCTGCTCGGCGATTGAACCCCGCCGCCCGCCCCGGCTGCGTGCACGCTGCGCCGCGCCGCAATAAAATTAGCAGAAGCTTGTCAGGGGATATTTTCTACTTTTACGCTGACAGACGCTGGACAAACACGTCTGCGTTCCAGGGAGCCGCCGAGGCTCCCGCTCTGCGGGAACGGACGGCGGCGGGACGGATCCGGGGGCCCGCGCGTGGCACCCCGCGAGGGCCGCTTCCCTTCCCCTCCCTGGAGCAGGGAAAAACCCCAAAACCACCACTCGGTTTCATTTTTATTGTTTTGCTGCATCCCCCCCACTGCGTGAGCCTGGACACGAAGGACGAGTTACCGAGCCAGAAATTAATAGAAGGGGAATCCATCCCATTCCGAAGGCAGAAGGTGGGGGGAGGAAGGGCCCTTCGCAGCCTGCGGAGGATGCACAAATTGCCTGGTACCTGCGGCCCACGTCAGAGCTCACCTGCCACCCCGCTGCCCCCGCCAGCCAAAGCTGCATTAATTTTTTTAAGGGCTTTCGCAAATAAATGAAAGAAAACGCTCGTTTGTTTCGGAATCGGGAGCCCAGGGAGGCTAACGCGGTAAATAGGGGAAATTTACCATCCGTAATGGGAACATTTTTAAATAAAACCACCTAATATGTTTAGTAATCTACACCAATGTAATTTTATTAGCTATTCAGTGCAGTTCTTACATCAAACAGCCTCAGAAGCCCCAGGATCATTTTATATTCACTGGAAGACAGAAAGAAATCCAAAACCTAGTTAAATAAATTGTTCATTTATTCCTTTCCTTTTATGCACCAAGATCTACATGTGGTCATTAATTATAAAGAGACTATTATAGCACCATATTTTCATTCAATACGATGTCCTGGTATATATCAAAGAAGTCCCATAATTAAAACAGAAGGGCCACAATGACAATTAAAATTACAATCTATATGGGGAAAGAAAGTACAGTTCTGCAATTTTTCACCCTGTCACTGTCAGCACCGGGGGATATTCCAGTCACGTCTCTTGTAAAGCAGCCTAAATTCTTCTTCACCAATGCAACCTCAAAAGCATTATCAGCACCTAAGCAAAAGCCTATGCAAGTATAATTTAATACCAAGCCACAGTTTGCAAGTAATAGCGTATAAAGTGATATTTAAGTGGTGTTTTAAGCACACTTCTGATGGCTACAGCCGCCTTTTACTGGTAAATGCGTTTTCCTTTGAGTAGTGATTATGAGTCCTGGGTGAAGAGGTCCTGTGTGCAGGTCTGCCTGTAAGCCTTACTTCCAGCTGCCAATCTTTACTTCACAGTGGAGAAAAAGCCACATAGCACCTTGTTCTTACTCTTGTAGGCTGTCATCCCCTGAGCCTGATAACTGCAAAATCATTTCCACATAACACTTTTCTGCTTCTGCCTCTTAAACCTCGAGACCTACACATTGTGCACGCACCCGCACCCCCGGCACTCGGCCCCCCAGAGCCGCCGCCGCTCCGGCCTCTCCCCCCAGCCTATTTTTAACACTTATCCCAGTAAATATCTGCATTAATGGAGTGCGGGGCCCTGCCGCAGCAATGTGTGTTTGCTACAATTTATCGTCTATAAAAGTCAGGAGCGGTGAGTTATTACGGCTAAAACTGTGTTTTTCTTTATAATAACTCCGAACCGAGCACTCACATATGAAGCATGCAATGGAGATGGAGAAGGTTTTGTATAATAAAACGGTGACATGGTCATTTTTCCCAGTTTTGCATTACACAGACACACTCATGCATGGTGCTTTTTAAATTCTTATTATATGGGAGGTCAGGAGGTCGAATGTCAGAAAGTACTGTTAATTTCACGGGGTTAGGGGAAAGTAAATTCACAGGGAATACAGATCACTTAGCACAGAAAAGCAGCTCCTCTGAAGTTTGGGTTTACATTTGTTAACCATATCCTTCAGCTGACGAACCATTGAGACCAGGGTGACATTGCGGGCCCCGCTGTAATGGCTTGACACGCCGCGGGGACGGCGGGATGCGGCGTGGGGCCGGAGCCGCCGCCCGCAGCCGTCGGAGCACCGCGGCTCCAGGCAGCCGGAACCGAGCGGAGCGTGGTGCCATTTGGGCTGGTTGCTGAAATTACACAGAAAGCAGCCGAGATGGCTTAAAGTTCAACCTGACAAGGAATGTAAAATATATTCCTGTCTCCGTTCGGCGGGAAGGGAGAATCCTGCAGCTTCCCAGAGTTCTCTCGAAGCGCTTCCCAATATATCATCGGAGGCTGAAAGATGGGACGAGCGCTCGGACTTTGGTTTGCTACAGGATGCTCTGATGGTTCATCTTTTCTCTATTTTTTTGTTGTTGATGTTTTAGGGTTTGGTTTGGTTTCTGGTTTTTTTCCTCGCCTCTCGGTGGCAAAATAAAATCGTGGAAAGCGGAAGAAAACTGAGAGGATCTCGGTTTTACAAATAACAGGGGAGTGGTGACAAGACCTGGTGATGGAGCTGCTCTTTTGCCAAGACCAATTTCAGAAGCTACTTTTATTTTTAAAAAAAAGCCATTTGCTTGATAAAATCCACCATCTTCACATGCAATTTAAAGCAATAAACACTTAAAAAATGCAAGGGTATCTTCAATCAAAGACGTTAAAGACCTTGCCATTGTCTCTACTCAAAGTTCAACTCAAGAGCGCCACAAGGCCCACGCTCTACATCCATTGTGACGTGTAAGAAAGGGACAAATCCAATACAACAAACCAAAAACCCCCCAAATTTACTGAAATGACCACAAGAGCCATTTCAGGAGACAGACAGGATTATTCCCCGGGAGGAACGCGCCAGGCCCACACTGGGCTGGGGCTGGGTTTCCGCGTCGGTGTCTTTTGCAAGATTCCTCTGAGTCAAAAGCGAGCCCAGGCTCAGCTGCCCCCTCGTAATTAGATTTTAATGAGTCAGGCTGGGTGTTTGTGTTTTGGCAGCGGGTTAATGGTGTTAACATTTCCCTGCTCACAACCGGCCCCGGCAGGGCAGAGCCGCCGGCTGAACTTGGCCCTCTGGAGCAGCCCGGAGCCCGGCCGGGCCCGGGCCAGCCCTGCTGGGGGGGCCTCCCCCAAACCCTGCTCCAGCTCCCGGGAGCACAGCAGGCCTGGAGGAACATTTTCAGTTCCAGAGGCTGCTGGGCTGTGCAGGTGCTGAGAGTGGGAAGGGAGCAGCGTGCCCAGCCTCTCCCCTCCTCGGCACCCACAGCCGCCGCACAGCGAGCTCAGCGCCATCCCTCTCTCCCCAACAAACTCCCTAAATTCGCTCAGGCTCGCAGGGAGGTGGCAGGCACAACAAACATACATATATATATATAAAAAATAGATATATTTTATTAAAGACGCATTATTAACTTCGCAGTGGTGTATTTCACTAGCTGCCTTCTATAATTAAAAACTTTTCTCTCCAATCCCCTTTCCTGCGAGGAGCCTGTTGCCTGAAGATTTAATCCTTCATTACCAGTTAAAACAAAATCACCAATTAGGCACATGAACACGTCTGTATTAATCTCATTAAGGTGATGGCACCAAATAAATTGGAACTATTTTTGTGCTTTTACTGTGTTCCTATGGCTTTATCAGGCCCTGTGGTCATATACAAAGACCTTGCAGCTCAGTCATTTAGAGTCATTCGGTTGTGGACTAAATGTGGCATTACCATCTATGGCTGAAAATTGCTTTCAGCTTTTAAACTGCACTGACTAGTCTGTAGTTAATCTTAGATCATTCACTTGCAAAATTAAATGAGCCAGAACGACGGTCGTCTTTTTTTTTTTTTTTTTTTTTGTAAAATAATACATCACAAAACACTTATTTGCCCTGCCCAAAAGAGAGATCAAATTCATTTAAAATCCCATAAACCAGAGTTGTGAATTTTTAATTTTATTTAGGAGCACAGGAATAGAGGGGGAGCTATCTTTGCACAGCACATCATGGCTATAAATTTACATATAGAACATAGTTTGATGCCTAACCAACCTTTAATCTACCTTTGATGTATACTCCTCCTTCAGTAGGGATCACGTGAGACACCTTATTAATGCAAATGTAAGAAGGATTGTTTGGGATCTCTGATGTAATTAGCCATAAACCACGTTTAAAAGGAAAGGGGGAAAAAAAGCACTTCCTTTGTCACCACAGCTGAGCACAGAGGTGCACGTGGAGATGGAGATCACAGAATCAGAGTCTTTCAGGCTGCAAAAGACCTTTAGGGCCATCAAGTCCAACCCAGCGATGCTCCAAAAAGAGCTGCAGCCATGAGCCCGTGGCAGGGCCCTTGTCCCCAGCCTCCTGCTTTCCCTGAGCCTGGATTATCCCTGCGGCTCTATCAGTATTCCATCAGGAAAAAAACAAAAGTGAAACACAGCCTGCTTAGTTCTTAACTTCCCAAACAGCACAAGTCAGGAAACAATTAATTCCTGATCCTGCCGCCGGTGAAATCAATGACAATTTTGCATTTTAAATTAATATTCAGGCCACCTTCTCTAAGTTCCCCTTAGAGTCTGCCTTTGCCCTGCTGGACCACCACCGCTGCTGCCTCCGCTTGGCACTGTTGTTATTATAATTATTATTATTATTATTATTATTCCAGTGTTGCAAATAACAGCCGGCCATAAGGCCAAGGCTGGCAGAGGCTCTCTGCGCCCGCTGGCACAGCTGTCGGGTGGGCTGCAAGGGGGGCTGAAGACTCCCGGGGTGCCTCACCCAGCTCTGGGGTGACGGGGTAGGGATCAGGGGGAGGCTCCTCCGTCACCCGCTGGACGGGGCCAGCCCCGGGCTCCGGCAGAGAAAAGCACGGAACAAACACACAAACAAACAAACAAATAAATAAATAGAGCACGAGCCAAGCAGCCACGTCGAGAACGGCCGGGGCCGACAGCAGCGGGGGTCCGAGCCCGGGCCGCTGTCGGGGTTCAGCTCCCGAGGGAAGAACGCAGCAGTTCGTTCCTCCCGGTGCCATCAGCGAGCTGCAGCCCGCCCGCCGCGGGTGAGCGGCTCCCGGCCCGAGGAGCGAGAACGGCCGGGGCTCCGCGGCAGCCCCGCGCTGCCAGCTGCCGGCTCTGCCAGCTGCCGGCTCTGCCCC
>VWPU01002176.1:8110-100827 GCA_013398955.1 Callaeas wilsoni | reverse complement strand
GGGGGGGCGCGGCCAGGCCGGCCCTATATAGGGCGGCGCGTGGGGTGCTCCCGGCTCCGTGGGAGCGGGCGAGGGGCGCCGCGCCGGGCAGGGAGGGGGGTGCCGGGCGGCCGCGTGGGGAGCTCTGGGCGAGGTGCCGGCGGCTCGTTCGGCTGGTGGCCGCGCTCGGGGAGCACTTTCGGCGGCAGGCACCTTGCGGCGGGGAGGAGAGCCGGCCGGCCTGCGAGCGGCGGTGCTATCCCATTGTTCAAGCGGAAAGACTCGGGGTGCGAGGGAAGGCGCCCGGCGTGTCGCCTCCGTTCTCTCGCTCCCCACCGCCCCCCTTCGCCGTTTCCCTCCGCGTCGGAGGAGCGCCGCCGCCAGGGAGCCGAGGGCCGGGCTGTTCGGCACCAGCACCCACAGCTCAGGTGCACCGGCGGGATCGGGGAAAGAGGCGCCAACCCTTGCCGAGGCGCTGTGCCTCGAGGGGCTCCGGGAGAGGAGGAAAGTTGCTCCCTTTCCTGCAGCAAGCCCAGGAGCTGCTGAACTGGCCTCACCTGGAAGGACTGAGCAGTTCCCACCTCTTCCATCAGGTGCCTTTGCCGCAGCAAAGCCACGGTATCCGGGAGACCACGGGGAGCAGAATAACACCCCTCCCCGCCCCTCCCGCTCTCGCCGAACTTCGCTTGTTATCTGCTCTGTCTCGCTGTGCTCCCGGGATCACAGGAGGATCTATAACTGTGATCTGTCACGGAGGAGAAGGTCGTGGATGAACTCCCTTCCAGCAGGGCAACGAATCACTTCTCGACTGCCTATTATTATCGTGTTCTAGGACCAGCCCTTTCCTGCTAAACTTGGCTTGGGAGCGTACAGCAGGAGGGGGCGCGGGGGGTGGAGAGCCAAGCCCAACAGCATCTTGTGTGTTTGACTTTTTTTTCCCCTCCCTCCTCCTTCCGTGAGACAGTTTGATGAATGCCTGCGAGAGGGGTATGATTTGCTGAGGCGCCTCTGGCAGGGCGGTGTGTGCGCGGTGTCAGCCCCGCCGCCGCCCCCCGTGGGGCTGTGAGCGGCCCGCGGCGGGGAACGCGCGTGGGAGCGGCTGCAGCGCTGCGCGGGCCGCCGCGCAGAAAGCGCTGCTGGGGCGGACGGCGCTCCGCGGCCTCTCGCCGGGGGCTCAGCGGAGAGTCACGGCTTTGAAAGGGGCGAGGAGGAAGATAAGTAGCTCGCCCAACTCCGCCGCACCCTGAGCCCCTGGATTTGCTTCGCCATCGCAGGGAGCGTGTGAAGACGAGACCCAAGTGCCGCCTCTCCCAGCCACCGACGGGCTAGCGAGGGACGGCCCCGGGCCCGGCCCCGCGCCTAGCGAAGTTGCCTTCAGCCGCGGACCGGTGCTACCCGCCTCACTTTGACGGGGTTGTTTTCTTGCCTTGGCTTTGGATAGAAAAGACTTCGCTGTCTCCGCACCCTGAAAGTTGCCAGAGCGCTCCCCGCAGCGAGGAGGAGGGCGGCGTGCCCCGCGCCTCCCCGGGGCCGAGGCCGGTGGGCCCGGCTGGGCTGCAGCGGGCGGTGATGATGTGCGGCTGGGGGAAGCTCACCCTGTCCCTGGGGCTGCTGCTGGCGATGGCGGGCGCGGTGGCGCCGCAGCCGTGCCCGGCGCAGTGCTCCTGCTCAGGGAGCACCGTGGACTGTCACGGGCTGGCGCTGCGCGGCGTCCCGAGGAACATCCCCCGCAACACCGAGAGGCTGTAAGTAACCCGGCCGGGGCGGCGGCGAGCGCCCCTCGGCCCCCCGCTCCCTGCAGGGCTCCCGCCGGCTGTCGGGCTGAGGTGGCCCCCGGCGCCGGCCCGCTTTGGGGTCCCGACGCCCTTTGGGTGGGGGTTTCTGTTCCCTTCTCCTGCTGCTGGCCGTTCCCGTTTCATAGCGATGCGCGGAGACACGGAAGAGGTGGGCACTGCTCCCAGCCGCTGCCTTTCATCCCGGGAAGCCGCGGTGAGCAGCGCGGTTCCCGCCTCCGCGGGGAGCGGGGGCGGGCACCACCGCGGCCAGGGGGGCGCCCCGGGGCGGCGGCAGCGCGGCCTCTCCCCCCGCCGGCGCCCATTTCCCGTCAAACTTGGCTATCACGGCTCGCCTTTCCCGGGGCAGAGCCGGGCCGCGGCCCCGCCGCGCTCCGCGGGCGTGGGCAGGGAGGCCCCGGGGCGCGCAGCGCTCCCTCCCGCCGCGGAGCCGCGGTGGCCGGCGCGGAGAGGCGGGCGGGGGCGCGCTGCCCCGGCGCCAGCGCGCATCTGCCGGTGGGCGAGGGCACGCCGGGGTGCGATAGCCGCGCTCGCAGGGCACTAAGTCGTGCCATAGCGGTGATCCCTCCCTCCATCCGCGGCTGGACTGTTTTCTACATGTGGTCGGTTATTTATCATAGCATGCTGCCTTTCAGAGGGGTCCTGAGAGTGGAAGTGGTGTGCGCATTATTTCTTACTCTCTAATAAGTCATTTAAATGTTGGCATGTGAATGCGCGTCTGGAGTGGTGAATTTCGCTCAGAAAGAGTGTCAGGGACACATTTCTCCTGAGACTCGTGTGGTTTCTTTACAGTGGTGTTCTGGCCATATGTGGTATAAAACACTAAAAAAATTGCTACTTTTTTTTTGTTTTCCCTAACTACGTTGGGAATGAGCTCTAATTATTAGAACAGCTTCTGTGTAATACCACTTCCTAATGGTTTATCTCATGAATTGCCAAGTCTGGTTTTATTTGTAATGATTGGAATTGAAAGACATTTATATCTTAAGCCTAGAAAGTTATGAAAAAGAGGCATGTACTCCAGAAGAAAAAAGAGTATGGAAGCATAATCAGAAATGTTAGGGCCTAAATACAGGTTTCTGTTGCTTCTGAACTTGCTTGGCATTCTGCAGTCAGTATAGCTTCCTATGCAGCAAGTGAAGAGCTTAGTTTTGGTAAAATCTTATTTCCCATCACTTACTCTAACAGTGTTAATGCTTGTTTGAACCTAATGTTTGTTATAGGTAGTTAAGCTCTATGCCACCTTTTTAGCCATACTGGGAAATCTGAAAATTGCTTGAAAATGGTGAAAATTGTCTTTATTTCAGTCACTTAGTTTTGTAACAGTCAAATAAAGGTTGTAGCATATATATAGATATACCTATATACGCTAAGTTCTGTGGTTTTCTAAATGCAGTTCTAACCCTATTCAGAGAGCTTTGGACTCTTATATTGGTAGAGACTGTAGTTAAAGATAAACATGAGCTTTCTAACGGCAGGCAGAACTGACTTTCCAAGACTCTCTTGCTACAAAGTTTCAAACTACTGTTTTCAAGGTAAACCTTATTTCTGCTGCTTGGAAATCAGGAACTCACATGGTGTTAATTGTAGGAATGGTTTATTGTGTTCATTTTTGTCTCCTAACATCTGAAAATGCTGTGCCCATGAAAACAAACAAAACAATTTAAAAACAGCTTTTGAATGTTTTAATTTTGCTGCTTACGAATTATTCTTCTTAGGGATCTTAATGGAAATAACATCACAAGAATCACGAAGACCGACTTTGCTGGTCTAAGGCACCTTCGAGTTCTGTAAGTTTTCTCTTTCTCTCATTGATAACTTTTAGGACTGATGCTACAGGTTGTAGTTGCGTTTCAGTTCATTAGCTGGATGGGTTATCATTTTTTAGCTACTGTATCTGAACCTAAAACTGCTGTGCCATGTGTTACACACTGTTATGCACAAGTTAGCAATTACCTTAAATAAAGTTTGTTTAAATTTTTTTAATCTCCCTTTAAGATTATGAGAACTTGAGGATGTAATTTAGCACATAGCTTACAAGTAAGAGTTGCGAAAATTGGTTGAATAACTGTTGGAGTTACTTCAGTTTCAGGCTGTGAAATTTATAGTTCATGCTGAAAATGTGTACTCTCAACCAGAACTATAAGGGAATTAATTAAGAAAAAGGTTATTCCTTTATTGAATGTAAAAGCAAGTCCCAGGTGTTTATTATTGCCCTTCTGTAGCTTCTAGACTAAAAGGAAACACTTTGCCAGTGAAGTTGACGAAGGAATTGTTTGGTTGGTTTGTTTGGGTGGGTTTTTGTTTATTTGTTTTAAACAATTTTTTCCAAGCATTATCAAAGTTTTAGGTGGCGGTTTGTGGGGTGGTTTTGTTTTTTTGTTTTAATGTTGTTGTGTTGGTTTGGTTTTTGGCTTTTTTTTTTGTTCTCTGAAGAAAATGTCTAACTACTTAGCTTATTTGTTAAGGCCAGTTTAATTTGAGCAAGTAGCCTTGTAAAATCCTTTCCTTTTTCTCTCTGAAATAAATATAGCATTGTAGTAATTTTTAGTTTTGTTACGAAACAGAGCTACCGTTATGGTTACGGTCTCTGTGCAGTCTTTCACTGATGTTTCTCCCAACACCACAATTGAGAGTTTTAATTTTGTTATTCTCATGTGAGACTAATATCGCCTTCATACTGTTCGAGTGGAGTCTTACAACTTGCCGAAGGGCAGCGATGTGTGTGCGTGTGTGCACACAGCGTGTAGGCGTACGTGTAGCTTTTTAACTTGGGACTCCTTAAGTAAATGAGCAAATGTAATATCAATTAATGTTTCTTTTACCAAGGCTTATTTTCCTTCTTTTGGGTGTATGAGCCCATGTAAATTGTTGGTGACAGGGATACAGAAGGTTAGAGTGGATGTCAGTCTAGAATAGCTGTTGGATTGTTTTAAAGAATATATGGCTGCCTTTAAATGACCACTGTTAATGCAACAAGTTGTCTCAGATATATTAAAACTTACATATAAAAATTTCTATATTTCAGTCAGCTCATGGAGAACAAGATTAGTACTATTGAGAGAGGAGCATTCCAGGATTTAAAAGAACTGGAGAGGCTGTAAGTATTTTTAATTCTAAAATTATCGACTTTGGGGGGAAGATCAAATTAGTTGTGTGTCAAGGTACTCAGGCTTCAGATTTTTTAAATACTTTTTTTTTTTAAGATTTGGGACTTCTAGCCTTACTGAGACACAAGACAAGTAAGAAATTCTCAAGCAGTATTTAAGGAACTCAGTTGAGGGGGAGCATTCAAGAGCAGTCTGGATTCAAAGTGCAAACTGCAATTGTCCCATAGGAAATAGTTTGAATGCTATCAAATATTTTCACTTTAATCTTGAATACACAAGGACTTTTGAAAACATGAATGCACCAAAAGAAGCCTGTTCTCTGACCTATAGTGTTAGGTGTTAGTGTTAGATGTTTTATATGGTGTCTTATTGGAAGTAACTACTGGCTATAAAGTGTTGTCTTGCTACATAGCAGTGATTGAATTCTACTCCAGTCTTTATATGATGAAAGCTTTTACAAAGACTTAGAAAAAAATATGAACTGTTAGTTTTCAAAAATAATTTGGATTTAAAAGATTGAGTACTGTGTGGAGAGAAGATAGAGCAGAGATGAGGACCTTATCTGGTGAAGTCCGAACACCTGCTTGGTTGCAGTGAAACCTAGAAAATGAGTAATTCCCAAACTAGTTTTCAGTGTTTCTTACTTTGTTGCACTTCAAATGAAAATATTTTTTAAAATGTATTGTGCAACTTGTGATATCTGACTTGTTAAAGGCAAGGTGCTGATTGTTGGACATAGTTTTAGTGTGGAGCCAGGAAAGTATTAATATATATGTTCCTATAAAACTTGAGTTATGCCTTCCTTTTTAGGCATCCTAGTTTTTGCATTTTCATTATATCACCTTTTCTTTAAGCATGCCTCTGAGGTCTTGTTTAGTGTTTCATTTGCTGCTGCTTTAACTTTTATAAAGTATTTCTACTTTACTCCATTGAAAAGCAGCACTGGCCTGAACATAGTTTGTCTTATTATACTTGCTTTGTATCCACAGCTGTTAAATACTTAAAACAAAAACCTCCACAAACCATTATGGTTTGGTTGGTCATTTAGACAAAGCTATTCAAGAGACTTAGTAACCACCAGTGTAATTATGATATTTCTATATAATAGTTGAAATATTACGTACTTGAGATAATTACCTCATTTTTTCAAATAAGCCAAAGTAACTTTTTGACCTAAAAAATGAGAGTATTATTATCTAGTGCAACTCTTTTTTTAATAAATTTTAATAAGATTGATTGCTCTTTGGAAAAAGACTGGCTATGCCTTTCTAAGTTGTATTAAAACACTTAATTCAATGCTTTATTACAATGTGTTTTCAACTTTGTATAAAGTATAGGGATTTGAAACAGCTTTTCCTGCTGAGGGATATATTGAAATAATATATACACATTCCTAAATTTGGTTTATGGTGTCTAGATAAAAAACTAAACAGCAGTGTAGTTCATATTGCAAAAGTAAATACACATATATGAAATATGAACAAACATTAAAAGATCACACTTTCACTGTGAATGTGGTTTGACACTAAGATACCAAATGCTTACAAAGTTTTAAAATAGTTTATCAGCAGCCTTATTGCTTAATTATTTCAAAGTAGGATCCTGCTATGTGATTTATTAACAAATTTCAAAAAACTTTTTAACTGATATCAAGGCATTTACTGTTTATATTTGTGAAGTATAAAATTGTTTTACCAGAGAAAAATGAACTTCAGTAGTTAAAACTTACTTTTCTTGTGTGTTTCTATTCTGTCATTACATTGTTTCATTTTTTCTTTGGTTTCCCCTTGATAATTGGAAAACAATAGGTATTTTCCATTTACATAAGATACTAGTTCTGAAGAGAAATTGTGATACTTTTGGCTGCTTTCTGGGTTATGTTTGTTCACTCTTCAGCAGGCAAACTATGCTATCTGAAAATTTAGTTATTTAGACCTAGAAGTTAGATTATGTTTTGTCTTCAGAGTTATATTACATCTGCTCCAACACTTGTCAGTTTCTTTAATTTGCTGGAATTCAGTTCGTGTTAGGTGTGTGGGTGACTTGTAATTTGAATATATATGCAGGATGTCTTTAAACTGCCCCAGCTGTTGGCTAAGAGCAAATATTTCATATTTGTGGGGAAAAGCTGAGAAAATTCTTCTTGTTTACAACTGCCAAGTCCATCTGATGAAGGCACATTGTTTTCTGACAGCCAATTCATCTCCTTGGGATTTTGAAATCCAAAATGATTTCTCAGGAAACCTGTGGGTGCTTTGTTCAAGTATTTTCTTTTATACATTAAATAGCAAGCACTTTAAAGCTTTTTAATTTTTTTCAATGTGTAAGTGTAGGGTGTCACATTTTCACTCGTAAGTGTAATGTGCCAAGCTGCTGTCAAAGAATACCTGACACAGACCTTTTAGCATGCAAGCAGAAGGTATAAGAGAACTTCACTGCAGCTTAAATGAACTCAGTTTGATTTATAAGATTGTTTACATGTAATACTGCTTATGTTGAAATATCTTGTGCTAGCGTATACAGGCTGAATTTTAAAATATATTTCTGGTTCTTCAGTACTCTTTAATGTGAACAACAGACTTTCACAGTTGTTTCCCTTTGGGAAGAAAGAAATGCCCATCTCTCTAAGTGAAGCGCTGAGGTTTTTTGTTTGGGTGGTGGGTTTTTGTTTGGGTTTTTCAGGTTGTTTGTTTGTTTTTAACTGGAATTTCAGTTGCATAATTTTTTTTAGATCAGTAACTCTGATTTTTAAGGAAATGTTTTGTTGGTTAATGAGTTACTTACTTATAGGTCTGATAATTCAAAATGCTGAGTATCCTCAGCTCCCTTTAATGGAAGGGAAGACCTGAAATGCTTTGCAAAATTAATCTCAGAGAGAAGAAACTTTTGACCTTTTCAGAAGAGATCTGCTTAAAATTGATTTTATTAAATCCATAAAAATCTATCAGGTGGTTTCTCCTATAGCTTAATAAAACAACATGTCTCTAGTACACTAGGTAGGTTAGTATGTACACAAAGCTATTTAGACCTACTGTGCTCCACAGTGGAAATTTGTGTCACACCAGTGTAATTGTAGAAGTGCAATGGAACCCAAGGCTACAGTAAATACTGCTGTAACAAGTGATTATTACTACAGCAACCTGTATTAAAGTAAAAGTGTTCATTCTGCAATAAATGATTGTGTAGCTATGCTGGCTACTTAAGAAATAGGAGGCAAAACAAGGCAGAAATAAGCAACTTAGTAAGTTTTAGGTTTGTGGAAACTTTAGTAGCTGGAGAAACACTGATGAAGTTTATATTGCTGTAAGCCTTTTAGATGGATACTTCTGTGAGAAGTCTTCAAGTCTAGTAAATGGCTGTACACTGCAGTGTTCACTTAGTTCCAGTCTCTGACAGTCTTGAAGGCTCTTAAGGGCTGAGATCTTAAGGCTCCAGTCCAAGCCAGTTTGGTACAACACTGCCTGAGCTGGCAAGTCTGTCACAAATACGGTTTTCTTCACAGACTGGATACTGAACAGAAGAATCACATGGTCTGTTGTGTTGTGTAGATGCTCTGTCTGCTGAAACAACCCTCTTTGATTGGAAAATGGGCTGTATGCATTGAAGTTCACTTGGGACAGCTTGTCCCTTTGAGTACATCCTGAAGCAGTGCTAAAAACTCTTGGACTAATCTTGACTGTCCTGTATTTAACATCTGCAAGACTTTCTTTATTAGCTAGTAACTTATATGAGCCCGTGTTGTTGAGCAGGGCCTCTAAAGAGCATGTGGCTGTTCAGTACATGGCAAGTCCCATAGAGAAAGGATTGGATGTGGCCTCTTACATTTTGTGAACCTCTTACAGAGACCACAGTCATGTGTCAGCAGTGGTTTTCAATATGCTTCATGGCAGGAAGACAAAGAGTCAAGACATGGAGGATTTTTACAACACTTAGGGATTTCTGGAGACCACTGCTTATAATGGGGGAAAAAATCTTTTGAAACAATTCCTTATGAGAATGTGAAATTAAACACTTTTTTCTTCTTTCTTCATAAAGCTGTCATCTTGGGTGTGATGTTTATAATAGTTTGAAATAGTATCTTAAGAAAGGAAGGTGAAGATAAACTCAAAGTTTCCACTTTATGAAAACTAACACTGTTAGACAGAGCTTTAAAAATTATTTTTAGTAAATGTAGGCCATTTTTATCCCCAAGTTCACCTCCTTCTCTGGTGTTGCAAATACTGTTCAAAGTATGCCAGTGTTTTTACAAGTTATTGTCATCCGGAGGGAAGTATAAAAGTTTTTTTCAAGACAGCTGCCATAGACTGTTGAACCAGTTCTGTAAGAAGCTACTTAAATCTAAAATTTTTTTACAGTTCTGTGCACTCCAGAAGTAAACAGTTGTCAGGTTTTGAGGGCTAAATATACTCTTTACTTGTTTACAGAGAAGAGCGGTTACCTTTTCATTTATATAAAAAAAAAAATTGTCCGATAGGAAAACTTTTCAATCATAATTTTTTCCTAATATGTTTTTTTAAGTCTAGTAGTTGAGATTCCAGCTCTTACTATGCTAAGGCTATGACATGGAAAAAAATGTCAGAATAGGAAGAGCTTACAGCAATAGTTTCAAAACTACTCACTTTTTTTTCTTCCTGTATTTATGAATAATCCATTGAGGGAGCAGTATGTCCCTAAAATGCTAATTTAGAGTCTGATTCTGCAGACATTTACCATGTGAATAACTTGGTTTGCATGAGTAGTCTCACTGATTACTCCTGTGAGAAAGGTTACTTGTGTGGCCTAAAAAGTTTCCAGGCCAAGCCTTTATATTCTTGATACTCGAATTAATTTTATTTTTAAAGTGTCTATTTATTATGTTAACAGTTCTGAAGTGTTACATGTGTAGATTTAGAAAAGCCAAACTGTGGAAAAAAAGCCCCCACCCAAAACCTCACAAACAAAGGTAAAATAAGCCACCAATCCCCGCCAAATCTATTTCTGCTGAAAACTAGTGTGTAGATGAAATGTTACTCTCAAAGGAATAGCTTCAGCTTCTGAGTTGGTGTCTGAGCTACATACTCCCACCATACCTCCCCAAGAAACAGCCCCCCCTGAGCTACATGATGAGTAAGCTGAAATCATGAGCTCAAGAAAAGAATGCTGTAAGGGTTGAACATCAAGTTGGTACATGAAGTAGCTTTTAAAACTGAAAGCTATCTGTTATATTTTCATGTTTCTTACAATGCATTACAGAATGATGTAGAAAGAAATATTTCAAGAATTAAATGTTTTGTTACAGTTCATTGATTTTTCTAAGTTTTTGCAACACCGTTCTAAAATGACCAACTGAGGAATTATCCCTACTTGCTATTTACTTGGGCTCCATCTGCACAAATACATTACAACAAGTTATTCTAAGTTAACATGAAGAGAGCACTTACTTAGGTGTGTGCGTATGAGTCTTTCAGTAGTACTGAAAGTCATTATTGTTTTGCACATGCTGTGGATGAACAATTTGAAACTTACACATGTGCCATAGCACAGCAGGAAAAGTATATTTCAACTACGTAGTTTCAAGGTAAAGTTCTTTCTACTTAGTAAACAAACTAAGTAGTACTAGCTGGGTTTCTTTTCAGGGTACAAATCAATATGTGAAATTACTGTGTGCAGCTTCAGCTGCAGCAAGGGCTTAATTATAACCTCAATACAAAGGAGATCATCTTGTCGAAAATATTAAATGGGCTTCAGTAAAATAAAGTGGGGTTTAGCTGCTTTTCATGTATTGCAGAGTTAGAGTTATGTGTTTGAGCTCTAACTTAGATAAGATGGTAAACTATTACACTGCAGTAGTAGATTCTGAAATTATAAAATCAAAACTTAGGAGTTACCGTGATCTCTGAATGTATGGGGTTTTACAGAGCATCTCATCTTACTAAGTCATGCATTGCAGGGTAGACTAAGAAATAAAATGTTCCATCTAGGGTAAAACAAATACAGTTTGTCTAGGGCATAACTGCCCAGCAGGCCTGGGCATTTATCAAGGGCATTAACAGCTGCTTCAAAATGGACTAGATGCACAAGTACTGTTCTTTCTGTCTAGTGTAGAAAAGGGCCGCACTATTTTATGTGTACGCTCTTTCCTAGGGTGCAGCCTTACTGATAGGAAAAAACATGCTGTTCAGAGATCAAAATAAACTTGTGTGCTAACTCTTCATTATGTATTGATGTGTGGCATGAGATTGCAGTTTTATTCCAATTAATTGACTAACTCTATAAATAAAATGTAAAGTCCAAGTAGGAAAATACTTTTAAAAGAGGAATAGCAATATTTTCTATGATTCTTTAGGTGTGAGCTGCATCAATAAATTAATCCCAGAATAAACAGGTTTGGACTGAACTTACTCTTTCTGAGTTTTGAATCTGATAGTATATAGCCATTTCAGTTACAGAAGAGAAGTGTTAGAAACCTCAGATTTTACTTCTGTGAAGCTATATGATCAAAATTTAGTAGCAGGGACTTCTGGAAAAATGTTAAACGTTGTCTGGTTCTATGATGCAATTTTTGTTTTTAGCTGAAGCAAAATACAATTTTTTTCCACAATTTATGGACACTTAGGGATAAAGTGTGAAGGATGATGTGGAGTTTTAGGATTCCTGGCAAAAATTCTGTGTTAGCAGTGGAACTACTGTTCCAGGAATCATTTATATCACTATCAGCACAGCCAGTAAATTAACAATATTTCATCTTGCCCTTGACTATAAATTGTGTCAATGAAATCAATTTTTTAGGGATAAGACCTTGTGGTATGTAGTGTAGAAGTTGTGCTGAGCTCTTAGATTGAGTTCTTAGCTCTTTAGCTGGAAGTTAGTCTCCAGTTTCTTTTCTCACTGAATGCTGGTCTTCATCTTGGTGTGCAAGTTCAGTACTGAAGTCTGAGAGCTAATTTTTTTCGTTTGGGCTGCATTCTGAGCAGTTCTGACTACTGCTGCTGGGAAAGTCCGGGTTTGACTGCCTAAATCCCGTGGGGTTATACATGTGCTTGCTTTTTAGGGCTGCTTGATGTTACGCTTGTCTCCTCCCTGTAGCATTGGTACACAATCACCTGCGTGCCTTCACTCCGAATATAGGAGCATTTGAAGGGTCGATACCTTCAGACAGGTGTGGTAGGTAACGGAAGAAGGAGCTTAGGTAGAGAATACCTGGTTTTAAACAGCCCTGAAGGGGGTGAGCAGTTATTCCTTGTTAATCATGGATGTGAAAAATCCGTCTTTTAGCTGGTCTTACATAGTTTACAGGCAGTGCACCACACATTCCTCCTCTTAGGACAGGGAGGAGACCACGAAGCCTGCGGTGTTAATCACTTACCAAGGGAATGTGGGACTATATTACATTAATTATACCGGCCACCTCTATTTATAGATTTTAAGAAAAAGAATTAAAAAATACTACTGTAGTTATTCTGTATTAGCAGGCTTTTGTTAAAGCAACTTCAGAGATCTTCTTTAAAAATGTCTATTGAATCAGAGATAGACAAAGGCTGTCTTTGAAGACAGTATTTAAGAAGATGCAGTGTTCTTATGGAATTTAAAAAAATCAAATTATAGCTACATTTTGATTACAGAACACTACAGAATATTTGATAAAACTCTAAGTCCAAGAGCAATGTTCTTCTAAAAGCCTTGTCAATGCCCACTATTAATTTTTATTATATTTTATTCATCTGAGTGTTTTTTCTCATGGGACTCCTTTTATAGGTCTAGAAGTCAAATTGCAGTGAGAAGTCCTGTTTGCTCTTTGCAGACCTTTTTACAAATTCCAGGGCAGGAAGGCTGTTTATTTTTCCCACATCTGTTTTGTGCTCATCCTTTGTGGCATTGTTTGCTGGATGCTCTTCTTTCTTGCTTCCTCTGAAATGGGTAATTTGCACTGTTGCAAAATAGTGAAACTAAATCTGATTCTGCAGAGCTGTTGTGCCAGTGTTTTTATTTCAAATGGTGTTTTGTCTTCAGAAGCTATTTTAAATGGATTCTATAGAGCACTGATATTAAACTTAAAGCTGTACATTTTAGTTTTACTCTGTAAAAATCATATTTATCCGTTGCAGAGCTAGTTCAATTTTTTTTTAAAATACTGATTTAATATTAGGTGGCCACAGGTGAAAATTAACTTGTCATTACATTTTAATATAGCATATTTGAAAGATTATCTAAGATGCTCCTTATTTTGATTGCAGAAACCACACTTCTGTCTGGAATTTTACAGTTAAACTCCAAAATGTATGAGGGATCTGGCTGCAACTTCAGTAGCTCATACTGTTATATTACCTCATTTACTATGAAGAGCCTGATTGAAACTTGATCAGAAGAAATGTTTTATTTTCCTATTTTCTGTATGTAGTTCATTGTGCTGGGTTGTCTTTAATAATAGTCTAGACCAATAATCAAATACAACACGGCAAAGTCTCTCTTCATTTTTTTAAGGCACACCAGCCTTTCTGACTTTAGTTTGGGAGGATATCTGTACAGGTGCTGTAGAAAAACACTTGAGTGAAAACTTGCTGGGGTAACTCCATGCCAGAAAGACAGTCACAAGCCTATCAGGACTATCTGCAGGCCTTTCTTGTCTTTCTAAGCAGTCTGTTCAAACTCTAGCTGAATTTTACCTTCTAGATCAGCTTCACCTCCCTTCTTTCTTTGCCTTTTTTTTCTTTCTTGGAAGTAGTCCCAGGTATTGTAAAAATCATCCTTGTTTCATCTGATGCTTGAACCTCTGTTACCCTATGGCAGCTTTGTAACTTCTATTTCCTTCTTTGTGGTGTACTTTATGAATAAAATCCAATGAGTGGGCTTCCCAAGATTGTGGAGGCTTGGAGAAGTCTCTGTAGATTGTCTAATCCCACACCACAGATTAACTGAAAGTCCATCCGAGAAGGTGGCTGAGGGCTGCTTCCAGTTGGGTTTTGAATGTCTCCAGCAATGGAGAGTCTACAGCCTCTCTGGGCAACCTATTCCAGTGTGGGACTACCCTCACATTCAAACACTCTTCTTAAGTTGAAATACAGTTTTCCTGTACTTTGATTTGTACCCACTGCCGCTTGTCCTTTCACTGTGCGCCCCTGAGAAGAGTCTGGCTCAGTTTTCCTTACTTGGGATAGAAGTGCATCACTTATTTATACACATGAAGTATTTATACATGATGCTTTTTTGGGACTACCTAAAACAGAGGCCAGACAAAATTAAGACAATAAAAAGTGGTTTTATTTATTGAAGGGCCTTCAGGTACATTTTGGGCAGACAAAGCCCCCCCAGGGCTACACCCAAAAATGGATGACGAGTCATGGGTTTTCATACTTTTATATTTGGTCCATTTGCATATTGGGGGTTAATCTTCCAATTACAGCTTCAGGTAATGAAGTCATTTACCCCAAATTTTCTCCCCCTCAACTCCCTTTCGTTTACATTTCTTGTGGCCTGAGACAGTTAGGTGTCCTTGATTCCCAGGCCTAGAGAGGAATTGTTGTGTCTGACCAAAATGAGAAAGCAGTTCCTAACACTCTATCTGGAGTTTAGAGTATACACTAAAGAATTGCAGGATTACAAATACATGAAAAATATAAAAGCTAAAATCCCAAGGCATCATACACATTGAGATATCTCTGAGACATTTCCTCCTCAGGCTAAACCGTCCAGCTCTCAAGTTCTTCCAATGTGACGGGTGCTTCAATCTGCCTCCTTAGTCATCTTAACAGTTCTTCCCTGGACTTGGTCCAGTATGTCCCTGTCTCTTGCAGCGGGGAGTCCAGCCCTGGGCACAGCTCTCCAGATGTCTCACCAGTGCTGATTGCAGGGGAAGGACCACATGCCTTGCCCTGCTGGCAACACTTATGATTACAGCCCAGGATGCTGTTGGCCTGCTGTGCAAGGGCACATTGCTGGCTTCATTTTAATTTCTTGTTCACCTGTGGTGGTTCTTCCAACTGGTGGTTCTCCAGTGTGTGCTGGTGCATGGGGTTATTCTCCAGGTTCAGGGCTTTCCATTTCCCTTTTGTTGCCCTTCCCAAGTTCCCTTTTCAAGCAATTCTCCAGCCTGTCCAGGTTCCTCTGACAAGCAGTGCACACACCTAGAGCATCAGTCATTCTTTCCAGTTTTGTATCATCTGCAAATATGCTGAGGGTGCAACGTGTCCCATCTTCCAGGATGTGAATGAAGTTTTGAACAGTGCTGGTTCCATTACTGACCCCTGGAGTACATCACTAGTGACTGTTCTGCAAATGGACTTTGTGCCCCTGACCACAGCTCTTTGAACTTGGCACTTTAGGCAGTTTTCAGTCCACTTCACCATCTGCTTTTGTAGTCTGTACTCTATCAGTTTGTCTGTGAGGACAACCATTATGAATGGCAGTGTCAGAAGCTTTACTGAAGTCGAGATAAACATCTACTGCCTTCCCCTCATCTGCCAAGTTCCTTATTCATTGTAGGAGGCTACCAGGCTGGTCAGGCATCATTTTCCCAGTGTTAAATCCATGCTGACTACTCCCAGTCATCATCTTGTCCTTGCTGTGTCTAGAATAGAAATAGCTTCTACTTTGCTCTATCGCCTTCCCAGGCATTGAGATGAGGCTTCCCAGCCTGTAGTTCCTGGCTTTTACTGTGTTTTTCATGCTTTTTAGTGCTGTAGGCAGAATTAATAAGAATGATGACCAACTATTTATAGAAATATCCTTTTTGTTGAAACAGTAAGGAATACAGAAAACAGCAGCCTTAGTTTCTGTCTTTTCTTCTTAGTGAAAAAAAATGCTTTAAAAAGGCAAAGTGAGTATAGACCCTTGACAGCACAAAACACTGTTCTGCATAATGTAGGGGGAATTGATTGCGGTAGGAGAGGAGTGTGGTAATTTTGGACCTGACATCAAACTCATGGGAGAAGAAAATGAAGGACAGAAAATACCTTGGGTTTTAAGTAGTATACGCTAGTTCAATGTGGTATTATAGTTGAAAGGTACCTTTCTCTGCGTCCTACACAAATAAGAAACTGAGTTTGCAGTAGTGTCCTGCTTCCCTTTAGAATTTATTTTTTTCTTACTGAAACAAATATCTGATTTATATTTGAAATTAAATGGGGAATAACTTAGATATCTTCTTTAGCTAGCCACTATTTAGCCTGGAAAATGGAGTCCTGCTTAAGTGGTTCTTGACCCGGGGAAAATCTTCTTGGGCATCCAAATGCTGTAAGAACAGCCTTGAACTTCTCAGATTCCAGTATTTACTCATGTGGTTGGTAAACTTGATATTGTTAGGCTTAATGAGATTATGAGTAGTTTGACTAGAGAAATTCTCTTTGCAGAGAATTCTTAATGGAAAAACTGGCACAATCTTTTGCTTAGCTCTTAGTTCTTGGACTTTCCTCTCACTTGATGACATGCAAGTCACATTCGCAGACAGCAGTTGCCAAATGTGTTGAAGTTCAGCAGATTGTGGCTTTGGACATGGATGCACAAATATTTTCTGCCTCTGGCAGATGTAGTGCAATGTTTTTTGTAGAAAAGTAGTGATTTCCTTCCTTTCAGATGTAAGTCTAAGTTAACCTCTCTATAATTTCTCTGTTGAAGCAATAAGAGTCACTTATTCTGATGTCTGTTATTCTGACCCTATATATTAGGGTCAGATTTTTGGGATATCATACTTCAACCAGCCCAAGGAGATGATTTGGGTGCTGTGCACTAGCTTTCTGTTTTGAGATACTTGGATAGTTTTGTAGGTGACTTCTGTAGTTCCGGAGCTCGTAAAGCCTGAACTGATATTAGACCTTCCCAGAGGATGCATATCCCTGTAACACCTTGGAACTACTTAAGGAGCCTCGTGGGCTCAGTTGTGAGTAGAAAGTGCTCCTGTGTGGACACACAGAGGTTTGTTTACTGACGTGTTCTTCCATTTTAAATTGAAATGTAATGTAAACAGCTTTTTATGCTTTTAAAGTTTATGTATATTTTGCAAATGAGCTTCATTGAGCTGTTACATGCTATTTTTGAATGGATGTAATAGTAATTCCCTCTGCTGGCAAACAGAAGGTGTGGATATGCTCCTTTGAAGAATCAATTTATAAGCTGTAGGGTGCTATGTGCTACTATGTGCAGATAGTGTATTTACTTCTCTTGGCTAACTTTGAAGGAGGAATGAAAAATAATTAATTCTACTGTCAATAATCTTGTGCAAGTTGGAAGCCTTCTATCCTTTTTCCTGAAGCAATGGTGGTGGAATAAAATGCATCTGTGCCCGTGTTTAGAGTTTTGGAAGGCTCTCATTCTCTATGCACCCAATGGGATGGGCTCTTTCTAATTAAAGAGCACAGCTGATTTATAACTTACTTGAAACAGCTTTTAGCTTCGATCAAGTTAGTTTAGTTCTCAAGTTATCTTTGAGGGCTTATTTTTGTCCTACGGGGTCTATAGATAGACTTGCATCTACTTGAACTAAAACGCATTGGAAAATTACTTAGGTGGGACGAAATAGCAGCCTTCCAGTACTTGTAAGTGGGTTATGAAAAATCTCAAGCCAGGCTCACTGCTGTGGTGAACCAACAAGCCAAAATCAAAGTGAGAAGAGTAACTGCTCATAAGGGCAAAACTTCTTCACTGCGAGGACAGTCAAGCACCGGAACAGCTCATTTGCCTGGAGAGGCTCTACAGTCTCCTACACCTTCTCTGGGTGTACATAGTTGATACAGTGGGATCAGAAACAAGTTACAGTGAAGGCTGTAACAAGTCTGAAACAAATGGGTGTGATTTATAGCAGTTGCAGATGATTACATTGTACCCAGTGCAATCAAGATTTTTTTTTTTCTCCATTCCTCCTCCATGCATGATTGCTACTGGACCATAGTTATTGTGGTGTCAAAACTTGAGAGAGACATCAAGATGGATTTGTGGCATGGCCAGGCTTCAGTGGGTTAGGATATGTTGCTGCTGGGAACATAATGTGCTCTCCCTGCAATGTACCTCTATCTGTCATCATCTACATATACTCTGGCTGCATGCAGAAGATGAGTACAACTCAGATATATACCAATTTCAACTAAAATAGCCTGTTGTTCAGAACCAGTAGCTCAAATCAAGTCACTTTTTTTGCTTACCTTAATGTTGTCTGTTTCAAAGTGTTACTTACTCTTTGTCTGGTCTTACTTTTTATCTACCTGTTGATATTGAGCTTCCTTTAATGAGTATTTTCACCTGCTTATTTGTCAAAATTATTTTTTTGTTTGTCCTTAAATCCTTTTGTATACTTCTACCATCATTTTACTTTGAAGATGCTTTTCTAGTCTTTACTGTGTCTGGAAGACTGAGCTCCGGGAGTTTTAAGCTGAAGTATTTGAAATACTTTGTATACTTTAGGTAGTATGTGGACTTTGCTTGAATTCATCATGAAGAGCTCAAAAATTTACCTGTGTGCCCAATCTCTTTCTAAAGAAGCATTCAGCAACAGAAGTAAAAAATTATGTATATTTGAATTGCAGCTTGAAAGGAATATATGATATTGTAGCCTCATCTGTTTATTTCTGGACACTACCAAAGGACTTTACAGTCCAAGTTATTACAATGTTAGAAGAGATTCTTCAGTACATTTTCTGTTGCTCACACCACTAATGCTTCATCTCCTCTGAGCTCTCTGCTTGAGAAACACATATTTGTAGCTCAGTTGAAAAAATGAATAGTCACAGTATGGAATAGCTCATCACTGCTTTTTCAGTGCTTCACTTTGAGCTTCATGTCACTTCTGGGAGAGCAGTTCAGTTGGTGAAACAGAAATTTCTTTTCTCACATTGCCCCAGGGGAAACATGGCCTGCTAGGTGACTGTGCTAAGTGTCTGCCACCACACATTGAAAGAAGGTGTCATGGAGTATTTCTGGTTGTTTTTACTCAAAGTGACTGTAGTTCTTTAGAAACTACCGCGTTGGATTCCATGATCCACTGTGCTTACCTTGAGTTAGCTCTAGAGAGAAAGGGCATCATATCCTTTTCACTCACTCTCGTTGCAGTATGTTTCCGTGTTCTGGGTAGGTATTATTTCACACAAAATTAAGCATCAGGTCACCTGAAAAAGTGGAACTGTTGGGGAACCATGTAAAATAGTGAACCATTTTAAAATAGTAATGTACTTTCTGGTCTCCTTGTGTGGCTCTTTCCAAAGATGAGAAATTCTTTATGGTGACTGTTGAATGGGAAACTGTTGTGGACTGTGATACCAAGCTGTTGTTTCAGACTTGCTCTGCATACTTTTTCCCATTCGCTTATGTTTTCATAGCATTGTTGTAGACAGAGCTACCTACTGTAGTCTTGAAAAATGTATTTCAGTGAAGTCTAGTTCATAAAATCTCCATATAGAAAACTCAGCAAATTGACTCTTTTAAAAGCATCTGCTATAACTTGTTAGATGTAAAGAGTAGCTGAAGCCTTTTTTTAAAGTATAGTAAAAGACATATTTCCCATTTTTGCCTTCATGAAAATTAGTAGTGTTTTATGTTCTTGGTCACAGGCAATAAGGAATGGTCAAATTTTTGGTAGAAAAAGCTTAGTTCTAAAAGCATATTCAGTGAGTGGGATAACGCTATTCAAAGTAAAAGTTACAAAATGCAGAATTCATAAAAGATCAGTAATTGAATTTGTGTATTCCTTCAACTTATGTAGTGGTCAAAGAACAAATATTTTAGTCTTGTGAAAGGCAAAGTAAAATTGTGCGTTGAAACACTAACTTGAAGTTCCAAGCTTAGTAGGTAGAAACTGTTGAGACATTAGGGTAGTGCTATTTATTGCTAGTTTAATTAATGAAACTTGGTTTATTGTCCATAACTTGGATTTGAAAGTCTCTAGAGCGGCAGATGCATCAGTATGTTAAAGGTATACTCAGCTGTGTGGGGTCTGTGAACTACAGGTATTAACAGAAACTCCTGATCGAAAGAATGAACTCTTTGTATAAGATGTTAAATAGTAGAGCAAGTATTTTGCCTCCTTCTCAGTGATCCTGTGTGTCCTTGTAAGACTGTTGTTGCACTTAGTGAAAGGCAGCCTGCCTGACAAACTTGATCATCAATTAATATTATGTCATTGTCCTGTAGAGGCTTTTTTGTATTATATGAAACTTCTACAAAAATACAGATACTGAGTAATTTCACTGACCTTTCAGTAAAAGCTCGTCATTATAGTCTAGTGTCCAAACTTAATACTGTGATTTAGAAGTATCAACAGAGATTTTTGTCCTGAAAAGCAGATTAGAAACTGACTTTTTAGTCTTTACCCTGCATGCTTTCCCATGTAATTTTGGATCTGTAATCATGGACTTAGAGGTTTAAGTCTCTATTTAGCAAGAGAAGCAGTGAATTAATTTTATTTATTTTTTTACTTACTCATTTGTTCATTTGTTTCATTTTCAAAATCTTATTGGATTGCAAATATAACTTAGTTTAAAGTAGTTGTCTTCTACTTCAGTTCTGTGGTCTTGGCATATGCTTTTATACATAAATTTACTAAAGGTCAGAAAATGTCTATTCATAAAGGATCTTATTTTGAAAATGCAGTAGATGCAGAAACAGTAAAATGTATCACTTTCTTGTATTTATGTAGGGATGGTTTTCTTCTTAAGTAGTGTTCAAATAAGAAGTCTTCCACTAGTCATTAATTTATAGCTCTTTCTTTTATATGGAAATTTTTCATTCTACTAATTTGGAAATGTGACTTGTAAGATCACAATCTAGATTTTTTTGGTTGTTGCTGGATTAAGAATTTTTTTCCTAATTATTAAAATGCATTGTCACTCATCTCTCTTATCCCAGTAGTGTAGTCTTTGCTTTACTGGTTCTTTCACTCTAAGTTTTCTTTTAATCTCTAAATGTGTGATTTAGGTTTCTTCTGCTTAGAGAAATCAGGATTTCTGATGCATAACTAACAGAAGGGAACCTGACATTAACACTGGAGAATTATAGATATCTAGAACTCAAAAAGCTGACTGCTTGTTTGACCTGCTTGAATGGCAGGTGGCACATGTGGTGCGTTACTTAAAAACAACCGTAAACCTGTTTTGAGCTTGACTTCTTGACTGGGGATGACTGTGTGCTCCAGGGCTCTCACTTACACACGGTAGAAAGAATAATCTGCATTGTATGTTTAGAAAAGATCATGAAGATAGAATATATTTGCCTTGGCTAGTGGTTGTTCTGTTGTCTCTGGGTATAATACAGAGGGCTTTGATCTTGTCACCTCAGTCTGAGCAGCTGTGACCCTGGTCAGCATGCTCAGTGAGAATCTTCACAGACAAATGGGCACCTTCCAGATTTCAGTTGCAGTTTTTTCTTTTGTACACTGTCTTATGTACAACTGACCGGATTCTATTTTTTTAATTTAGCTTCCTCAGAGTTCCTATCTTTACAGTTAAAGAGAAAAAACTGCATGAAAAATCCTTCTTGTAATGCCAAATATAAGCTATGATTCCTTGGGGTTTTTTGACTCCTGTTCGATCAGGGTTTCTGTAACTGCTTCCTTTAATTTTTTAGATTTATATAAACAGGTTATATGGATCTTTAGACATAATATTATCTTGTTACTGAAAGTGTATGCATTTGATACATGCTCCCTTGAACCTTTTCATGGCCACAAAATATCTATCTGCTTCATTATACCAAGAGGAATGTAGAGTGGGTAGGGAATTGAATTTACGCTGCTGATTTTATATTTTTAGGTTTCATGTTGTTTATGCAGGATGGAGTCCTGACTTAGTGATTGGTTCGCACTGTAGAGATTCAAAATCTTTCATAAAATAGGTAATATGGTCTGTTGGGGGAAACCAGAAAATGTAATTAGTCCATGGTAAATTTACTACTGGACCATGTCTCCGCTAATGGACCTTTCTAGTCTTTAAAATCAGCTTGTTACAGCACTGGGATTCCAACTCAAAGTGGTTGCATTGCATTGCTGTAGCATTTGTAATTTAACACAACTTTTTCTTTTTCTTTTTCTTTCCAAAGGCGCCTAAACAGAAATAACCTCCAGTTGCTTTCTGAGCTGCTCTTTCTGGGGACGCCGAAGTTGTACAGGCTGTAAGTAGGCACGGCCCAATAACTGTTACTGGGGAAAATTTGGATTTGATCTGCTATAGTGTCTTGCATTAGGATTTTTGTCTTTTGCCTCAAATCAGGCTAAAATGTGTCTTGGATAATCGGTATTTTGTTTAAGCTGAGTACTTTCTTTGACTGCTTTGCAAGATTTTTTTAAAAATTTTATTTTAGATCTAGGTAAGATACTGATACTTGTATGAGAATACTGTCATTGATTCCCACTTCTGTAAGGAAGTTTTGCTGAAAGAATACTTTGATTTTCCTTTTCTCCTGTTTGATTTTTTTTAAATTGTTTCTGTGTTAAAAGAACTAAAAAATGCCTGTGGAGATTCTGACCCAGAGATGCAGCACTGTATAAGCACCTTGGTTTTGTGATGTTCTGCTTTTGTGGCTGTACACACTTGGCCAGAAAAATTATAGCATTGGCAAATGCTGTGTCTGTAAAGAAGTCTCTCCTGTGTCCCTTCACAGAGAAAACAAAGCTAGTAACTCAAGCTCTGGGAAGAAAAAAACTCTGAAATGCTTTACCTTAAATAAAAATGACAACAAATCGAGTAATGAGTTTTTTGTTTTGCTTGTATTACTTGGTTTGATAATGTTTTACTCTAGGCAATATTTTAAAATACATGGCTTGACCCATTGTCCTAAGAAACCACTTAATTCTGTTGCAGTTGAAATGTGGCATAAAGTTTAGATTCTGGTTTATTTGAACAAAATAAATTGTAAGATACCTTTAAGTTACAGTATATGTTATGGAGGGGATGACACATGACATACTTAAGTAGGCTTTGGCAAGGTTGTACCAGTTCAGCCTGTTTTAATTTAAATATGTGTTTGATACATTTCTTTAGACTCCAGGTGAGATTTCTGCTGTCGAAATTGCTGGTTAATACTGGGTTTCATCATTTGTGTGCTTGGAAAAAGAAAAGTGAAGGTGGAGGAAAGTGGGATTCCTCTTGTTTCCACTTTAGTATATGGATTCTGTTTGAGAACAAATATGATGCTTTTATTTTTAGTTGACTTTTATTTTATTATTGTGAAATAATAGTTCTTTTCTCCCTTCTTTTAGCAATATACAATGGCAAACTGAAAATTACTCCTATTATTGTAAACATTTATCTTTGTGTATTTTGTTTTATTCCTTTGCCTTAGATGTATACTTTGTTTCCAGATGAGTTGTTAAATGACTAGGCCAGAAAGCTGCTGAAGGCTTTTTCCCTGACAAACAAAAATATTTTGCTCTGCTATAATACTGTAAGACATTCAAATATGGTATTATATATTAACAATTGAGTCTCTTATAATTTCCATCAGCTGGTATAAAGACATTACTTCTATCAGGAAGGAAATGAAAGGGATTTATGATCATTTTATTATTCCACCTACAGTGTAATGGTTGCTACTTAGATTCATATAAAATAGAAATGAGCCATAATTTGCAGGCAAAAAATGGATGCACACTTCAGTCAAAATCATATTTGAATATATTTATTTCAGAATTGTGTATTTGATAGATGCTAGTCTTAAACCTATAACGTCCTTTGACATAAAGCACACAACTGCTCATAGCGTATATGGAGGAAAGTAAGAGATCACTGGCTTCACAGTATTAAATTTCCTCTGCCTAAGGGTTATTGTTGATCAGACCATGAAAGTGAATGTCTGGTTATAATGTATTCATGTTGAAAAGAAAATATGGATGATAGTAAAAAACTACAGCTGCTTAGCACTAAATTTGTAATTAAAAAATGCCAGGCCAACAAAGGCACTGATGTTAGTTAAATGTTTGTGGTCAGTTTCCAGATATGTAGCTTGTTCCCTTTGAAGAGTATAAAGTGATTTGTTTCTTACATGTACCATTGTATATGCTTAGATGTATTTACATCCAAATAAATATTTTTCTAAGGAGAATTAAAATTCTCTAAACATGATCAATAATATATATATTTTGCTTTGAGTTTAGTATTTATTTTTGGCATTTAACAGCTAATCAAACAATGTGTGTACTGCGAGGTTTCAACATACTATTGAGCTTCTGTGAATAATAATTACCATTTGACCCTTGGCTGTAAATGAGATGCCAGGTGAAGAAGCACATATGCTTGTTGTGTAGGCTAAATGCAATATAAAAGAAGGAGGTTACACTGTATATGAATTATGATTCGACACAGTTGGTTGCCGCCAGCGGCCGGCTATGCTTTCCCTTTGCTGTCTGCTCCAATTTCTCTTTGGACGGGTTGAGAGAGCACTGCGTGTTCAGGTCAAGATGTTTGCCTAGAAATAGTAGTACAGTTGCAGCTGTGTTTGCTGGAGCAGGAGACTAGTTTAAATAGCATTACCATTTATCCAGTCCATTAACAGAACTCTGTAAAATAATACCAACTCTGCATAAACTACAGGACAGTGTAATAAAATTACAAGCACTTGTTGACAGATGGGAAGTGTAAGTAAAGGAAAGCAATAGGTTGAGAATTTAAAAGAGACAGTGCATTATTTTCTGTGTCTAAAGACACTTAATTTCAAAGGTAGTTAAATTATTTTTCAGGCTACTTTCTTTCCAGTTCAGCAGCCTTCCAAGAAACTAGTTCCTCCTGGAATTAGTTAAAATGGATGATTTTAGTCAAAACAGAAGCTGATTTTCCCATTAAGAACTATCTACAAAGGTGTTTTGACATAAATATTTCAGTAGGAAGTAGTTAATGCTAAAAATAGTATGAAGAGTGCTGCAGGGTATATTAATCTTACCTTGCAGACAATCTCTCAAAGCACAGTGTACATGAACCTCTGTTTTGATGCAATACCATTAAAATAACGGTGCTGTTTGAAATCCCCTGGGATGATATTATAAGTTCTTGCTCAACAAGTAGTATTCCTGCAAGGAGGAGATGCGTTCTTTGGTGACCTGTATGGCCACTCACTCTCAGTTGTGTAGTGTCAGGGATAGCACCTTAGCACGGAGAACAGCTACAGCCTAGTGAGTGCTTATCTGAGGCAAATGGATTTTGACTGCTTACTTTGGCTGGTTAGATCACAGTTCATTGATTGCCGTTTGCTGCAGGATACCGAGTGCTGGACCCAAGCTGTTTGAAAAATCAGTTTTAAAAGATACTTTTATTAATCAGTGGCATGTAAAGGTTATTGAATTACATGCACAAAGCTTGTCCCTTTTGATTTACATTTCTTGTGCTTGGAATGTGGTTAAGTTTCTTTACTGACTGTTGTCTGTGTAAGTTAGGCAATGTTGGCTTTGAAAAAAAATCAACCTTTGTAGTGAATGTGGTCTTATATATGTTTTTCTTCTAATATGTGTACTTAAAGGTACATACTGTGAATATTGCTCCTCTAAAGGGGAAAACCTCCAAAACTTAATGTAGTATGATTAATAACCATCACTTTTGAGATGTCTGTTAGCCACTAAAAAAATTTCTAACAGCAAATGATTCCAGGGAAAAAATACTAAACATTAAAAAAACTTTAAAAAATTATCTTAGGCCAGAACCACAGCAGCAGCAACAACAAAACATGCCGTACGGGGGGCCCTTGCAAAAATTCCTCCTGAATTAATTTCTGCCAGCTATGATTAAAGTGTGTGGTACTAGATGTGTCAGACACCATAGTTCTCTGCTTCATTTTACTCTTGGCCTCTTTGGCCCCTGCCACAATAAATCCCACAATGGTTAGGCAGGAATTGCAGGTTACAGTTGCCAGGGTTACCGTTGTCCGGCCGGAGCGACATCATTACTCATCCCGGCCGGCAGCCCCAGCCCGTGGCCGCTCCCGGCGCGGGGAGCCGGCGGCCCGGGGAACTTCTCCCGCCGCCTCTCGCTGCTGGTGCCGGAGGTGCCGTTCGCATCGCTTGCTGAGTGTTGTTGTGCCGAGAGAGAAAAAAAGAAAAAAAAAAACGCAAAACAAACCACATCATATAGGAAGGGAAAAAGGTAATAAGATGGTGCATGTAAGGTGCTAGAACAAGGACTTTTAAATATTTTTAAGTGCTGGACTCCCTGTTGTTAAGGTGTAGTTTATGAATTTGTCATATTTCTTTTAACGGTAAGTGAGACTATGGTCATAATTTTGTAGAAAAGACACTTATCTTCAGTGTGAATCCATTTTAACAACTCAATAAAGGAATCACTCATTAGAAAAATGCTCATTATCTCAAAGCCTCTGAAATATTCCAACTGCAAACACCTGCTCTGAGTGTTAAATCCAGCGAGGAGCAAAAATGAGTTTACCCTTTTCAAAAGGCAATATTGAAGAATTTTTCTCCTTTTGAGAGCAGATTGTTAATGGAACTGCTGTCAGGTAAGTGCAGTGGTTTGGTTTCCACTGTGCTGCAGCAGCATTACAGTATGCTCCACTTTATTGCAGAGGTGGCTGGATGGACAGCAATTTAACATTTATTCGAACATGAATTATGAAGCCACCTTGTTGATATATCCTCCCCAGGATAGTGTGTTGAGACATTTTACTCACTTGTTTCAGTTTTCATAGTTTTGCTACGGTGTATTCTAGCAGCATGCACACAAGGCAACTCCTTTCTTTTTCTTCATGCGATAGAATTAAATCTTATCATTTTAGAGCTAAATGGAAGCAAATAAGTCTTCCCTACATTGTATCAATCTGGCTTGTGTTTTGAGTTGTATTTTTTTTACCACAGTTGCTTAGTTCAAGAATGTTTGATTTGTTTTATCTAGCCAATTAAGTTCAGTTGGCAAGAATATAGCGATTCTACTGCTAATTAGTTTTTAAATGCTGGCATTATTTTGTTAGCATCACTCTTGAACTGTGACTATAGTTCTTAGAAAGTAACTTTATTCAAAATTATTGTTTAGGGAAGACATGCTGAATATTAGTATAGGTATAAATGAGTATAGAGTTCTGGCTTTGTGATATTGTAAGCCAGTAATTAAAAAGAAATCTTTAATATATGAATAATTACTAATCTTTTTTGCAGTGTGGAAGCACACTTACTGGTTTGCTACATCACTGCATTTTTGCTAACAAGAGGTTTTATTGCCCCAGTATGGAATGTTTTCAGGGTGAATGTGGTCCCTTACTCTGCATGGCCACTGCCAGTTACTTTTCTGAGAGTTTATTTTTGTATAATCCCAACCGGTAGACAGACAGGCCTATCTAAAAAATAGAAGAATTAATGTGTATTTAAAATATGCTTTTTAAGGTTCATTGCCTGTAAGAATAAAGCAAACTAAAAGCACGTTACCTCTGTGCTAGGTTTGTAATACCTGTTTTCTGGCGTTCATTTCTGGTATGAAAGAACTAGGAGATAAACTTTTGTGAGACATTATAAAGACTGTTACTTCTGTTACGTGCTCATTTTTAATGTAAAGACAAAAGAGAATTGAGAGCTTAAACACTTTATGCAATTTAACTCCCATGTCATCTTTTTTCTGGTCCTACCACCACTTGCTTCCACCTTTCATTCTCTGCTATAATGTTTCAAAATTGGAAACTCTGTCATCTCAAGATACTGAATAAAACAAAAAACCACCACTATAGCTTTGCTTCAGACACAAGCCTTACTGATATGGCAGGATGGCATTTTAGAGATTTTTGGAAGTGCTACAAAAATGCTTACAATTCATCAGGTAATTGATTTTTTGAGCAAAGAAACAAGTATTGCTTATATGCATTTGGTGTACAACTTGCAGTAGCTATATCCTAGCAACAGCAACCGTTCAGCCTTAGATTGAGCTGATTGAAAATGTTGGTAGAACCAGAATGAACTTTTGAAATGTAGTCAGGAAAGAAAAAGTCAAACGAATTATCACTCTGTGCAATTCTTGGACTTCAAACTTCTCTATGGTACTCTTCCTGCCATTTGTTATAGAATCTCTTAACCTGCTGGCCTTTCCTGATCTATGCTTTCTCTTGGATTTGCATGTCACCTGCTATGGTGCTGTGCAAGAAAAAAAAGGATGTACCAAATACACAGAAATCAGGTGAATCGTTGTTACTGAAAGTAATAGTGCGAGAGTTCTGAAATTGGAAACAAACTATTTTATTGTGAAATGATGCTCTCAATATGGATATTTATATTTTTTACTTTTGAGATAACTGGAAACTGTCTTTGACTTGTGGTTGATTTTGCCTTTATTTCTTTCTTTATAAGAACATAATTTTGTTGGTTTTTTACAACTGATATTTCTTTCGCTATGGCTTAAAATGGCAAATTGGATGGACTGCTGAGGCTATAAATGAGTTCTGATCTGGGCATATCACTAACTCTTTATATAAGCTGCATTACTAAGTGATATGGTTGACTAATTTCAGCAAAAGTCATCTATAGGGATATCCAGGAGTTGGACTTTGATCCTTGCGGGTCTCTCCCAACTCAGATTCTGTGATTCTGTGATGCTTATAATTATTGATTTTTTCATTAGAACAAACACTCCAAAACCATTCAGTCACGTTTAACCTTAATTGGAAATTTATGTTAAACGCCAAGCAAACAAAAATATGACTTACGGCAATTCTTCTCGACCAACATAAATATCTGTGTTATTTAAAAATTTTTATGCTATTAGCTACTGGCATTTAAATATGTCTAATGTGAAAACATGAATCACATTAATTACTCAAGCCATAGCTCTATTTAAATAGTGTGGTGGTATTCAGAGTAATTGAGAGGTCTACTTTAGCTATTGTGGTTTTGGTACTTTGATCCCAAGCATAAATAATTATCTTCTGTGTCTTTGTTGGCATCATAGCAGTTAAAGCTGAGAATTGTGTTTTAATACAAAAATAAAAGTGGCTGGTTTTGGATCACCTGTAAGCATATTCATGTCCAGTCTGAATTAGCCCCTGGCTTGTTGCTGGAGGGTTGACCTTGAAAGCTTTGGTAAATTGTGATACAGGAAACTGTTTAGTCAGGAGTTAAGCAGAAAACTGAAACTCAGTGAAGGAAGTCATGAACAGTAAAAAAGCATGTCAGAGGAATTGCCATTATTATGTGGTGCAGAAACATGGTGTGAAATGTTATAAAAGAGGACATCTGTAAGTCTTGGCTTTCACAGAGTGGACATTTAAGTGCAGCCGTGTCATCTTGATTAAAAAAAAAGAGCAGAAAAGAGGAATAAATCAAGCCAAGGGAAAATCTGAAACTATAGAGGCTTGTCCCTGTGATGGTAGGTTTCTTCTACAAGTGGAAGATTAAAGCCTGAAGTAACTGAATAGCTGAGAAAAGTCCAAAGAAAAGTTGATTGCTTCCCCTCCAAGAGTTCCAATTGATTGAAAAAAGCCTAATTTAAAGTTCTGTTTGTTCTGTGTCTTAAACCATCAGAATTTTCTTTTAGAACTGGGGGAATGCTCTGGAAGAGAAAGAATCCAAGGATAAAAAGTCATTGCAGGCCAACAATTGTTCCTAATCCTCACAAAATGCTGGAGAAATTAAATTTATTCTTTATTGCTCAAAGTGTTACCTAGGTCACTGGGCGATGGGAAAATTGAACTGGAAGTCGAGTAGGCGCAATCTTTGTTTTGTGTCTAGATGCTTAACCTTAGACACGACAAGGCATCTTAGTGTGTTGTGGGAACTTGGTTCAGAGTATTAACACCAGGACGTTTATTACCCTGGATTTATAATGGGCTATGCTGTCAGTAGATGAAAATGTTGTGTTTACATTTCAGTGTTAAATGATCATTTAATTAACACCTAAGAGAGAAAAAAAAAAAAAACCAACCCATTGTGAAATTCTTAGCAGCTTTTATTGTTGGTTTCCGTGGAGGTTTTAATATCCAAGTTATGCTGCAGTTGCTTCTATAATACAGCTAGAAAAGACATTTATGAAGGCAATCAAGAAGGACAGACAGTTTAACCCCTGTTGACCCTTCATCCTGAACGTTGATTTATATAGCGTTTTAAATGCATTGAATTTGTTTTAAAGCTTCTTTAAAGTTACTCACACAGCATTCAAACAACACAATATTTTTCCATTTAAAAATATTTCCCAAAGTGTACATTCTTATAAAGAGCATAGTTTTTCTTAGAAAATTACTGACGTACATAGCATTTATCAACAAAATTTTTCTGTAGTTAAAATAAAGTTATTGTTTTGCCAGATTTGTCTATATGTTCTTGATAAGGATATACAAGCTTCTATAAGAAAAAACAAAAAGGGAGTTTGAAACAGACATCACATCATGTTCTGGTTGCAGTAGCTACTGCCTGTATTCTTCAAAAAGAATAGGAAATTGGCAAGGGAAAGAACATTACTACAAAATTGCGTATCCACTTATCTCAGCACAGATCTACTTCCATATGTTCCATTGTATCAAAGTCAAGGCTATCTAAAAGGTTTAATTTGCTCTGGGTCCCTCATAATGCTTTTTGTTGTTATGTTGATCTAAAAATGCTTTTTGCAATAATGTTGCCCTAGAAAGCATGTTTGAATGGGGTTTTTTGCATCCTAGATCTAATGCTAGATGAAATGTTCTTTGTTAAAGAGCAGATGCTTTTCAACTGATGTGTTTTTACAAACACACTGTAGTAAAAATTGAAATTACATATAGGTTTAGAGATTGTTTTGGAGGTTGTTTTATTTATTATTTGGTCTTTGCTCAGGGAATTAAACCCCACAATTTTAAAGCATGTTAAGAGAATAATAATAATAAAAAAGCCCAGCACAGATTAAGTCAATTATTGATGATCCACAAATTTTATTGTGTGTTTTGTTTTTCCTGATGATCATATCCTTCTCACATGTCAATAACTGAGTTAGAAAACGCAGATGGAATCTGCTGATACAGTAAATGTTCCTTTTTTTTTTCACGCAACTGACATAAACCATCTAACACTTGATGAAATATTACAGCTGCAGTGAGACTTCTATCTGCCAGTGGGATCTTCATGTTTTTCAAACTTCTCAGAATATATTTATTAAATTGTAATTTAATATTCAGATAGAGACTTGTATTTGCTTTTGTCTGAAATATTTAAGCATTTACAGTTAAAGCAGTGTATTGCAATTTCAGTCCTTTCTTCAGTGTTTCTAATTGAAAAATAATTCTGCAGTATCCATTTCTTAATTGACATGTTGGATGAAGGAGCCTTAGGATACGCTTAGGGTAGATAAGAAAGGCTTACCCTGTTCTGCGCGTAGCTTGCTCTCTTCTCAGTCCTGGCAGAGCCTGTAGGTTTGCTGTAGGTGTAGGTGAGTGATGAAGATGAGCAATGCATGTAGGAAGACTTAGGCTACACTTTGTACACGCAGACCAGTACAGTTCGGCTGAAACTAAACTGAACTGTTTGGGACTCAGAGGCCTGGTGGGAAGGTCACATAAATTATCTAAGTACCAATTAAAGGGACTCTCATTATGCTAAGGAAAATGCCAATATATAAAGTGCAATACTTGGTCCTGGAGAAGAACTGAAGCCAGGGCTGCAGTGATGAACAACCCAGACTGTTGTCCTGATCTTTGTAGCTGTTGTAAGGGTACTTGGAGCCAGGGCTGGTGGCTTTACTTGGAAAAGGCTGCTTATGAATGCCGAGCGGGGTTTATTCTCTCCCTCAGACACTTGAGAGGCCTGCTCTGCTAATGGCTGTTCAGACCCACCTCATGGGGAATAAAGCTGGGACTTGCAGAACTCTTTTCATCTTTACAGCCAAGCCCAGGTGCAGGCCCTCCGTGGCTCAAGGGTGTTTAAAGGACCACAGTCTGAAGGCTTCTTTCCAGGGCCCTTAGTCTTCAGGGGGAAGAAACAAGGGGCTGAATTGGGAGGGGTACTTCTTTCAGTTAAGCACTCTTTGAGGATTTGCAGGGTAATACATACAAGAGACAAAATCTTTGCCTCTTTTCATTTATCTTTCTGTCCAGACAGTACAAGGCTATTTTTATTTTTGCTATGAATGTGTAATCCATACAGTTTTAAGTAAGGGCTGCTTGTACTTTATAAGGTAGCGTGTACAAGGAGAGGTTTGGTGGCAGCTGTTCAGTGCTTTTAGTATTTTAACATGGGGGAGACAGAAGAAACATCAACTCTTTTTTCCCACTTCCATGGCTTTTTCTAAGAGAGGTGGATAGCTGGCAGGGATTTAGATAGTTGATTGACCCTGAAACTGCAAAAGCTGCGTATTGAGTTTGATAAGACCCAGAGGGAAGAGTTGCAATGAAGATAGGATAAGAGCTAATATAATGAAGGTGGATTTGTAGTAGCTGCTTTTCTGAATGCAAAGTTATGGAAGGCTTATTAGAGAAAAAAGAATGTAAATGTGCATCTAAAAGAGGGAGAAAAGAATTTGAAAATTAGCAGAACTAAAGAAAGTTATTTCTATGAACTAGAAAAATGGCACTGACACATATGTGTACTGCATGAAAGCAGTGATCATTTCTGAGACTGGAGAAAACTCCTATCTGGTCCTTGCTACTTCTGCATAAATGTTAAATCTAGTCATCAATGATTAATTAATTCTGTCATATTCTCTGTGTTCCTTATGAATTGTGCATTCTTTGCAAAAGGCAAGAGGCTTAATTCCCTTCTAGATTTTAGTAATGTCTGTAAATTCAATAGAGCAAATACTTTTGTGCAACTCTCCTATGCCATAACTTGTTATAGCAACAGTACTCTCCTTGTCACTTATGTGCCTACAACACAATAAAAATACCACTCAAAAGGCTATACTTTTTTATGTCACAGTCATGTCTAAAAATGACAAAACATAACTTTTGTGAAGTGGACAGCCTACCAAATCTGTAGAGGAATGCTTTGCTGCTTGATCTCTAGTACAGTGTTCATGTCAGAGGTGCAGAAGCCAAAACTATTCATTTGGCACAGAGTAAAGAGATGTCTCATGGCAAAATTTTAGTTTTGTGTGGAAGTTTAGCAGATGCCAAATTTAAATTTCATATATTAAAAAAAATCATAACCACAGTTTTGCTTTTCCTTGGTTCACCAGCGAGGGTAGCCACACACATTCAGATTTGAGGGTCTAAATACCAATCAGGTCATCTTCACCGTTCTGACTGATAACAGTGGCTCTATCTGTGTAAAAGAAGAGAATCTTTTACCATGTTGTAAGTCTTCTTGGACTAGGACATAATCAGAAAATTGTACAACCATTTTAAGATCTAAAATAAAGATTACTGTTGGTAAAACTTGTTCAACTAGCCTGCCATATTAAGATGAAACAGTTTTGCAACACGCAGTGTAATATCGCCTTCGAAGTCTTGCATCTAAAGCTATTTGCTCTGTTCAAAGCTGCTGGGGCATGGCCAGTTGTGCCAGTATTCCTGAAGTTTTAGATACTGGGGTGAAGTATTTATTTGGTCCATTGTTTTGTAGTCTGTTGATTGCTGATCTAAACTGTGTAAACAGCACACCAGTAAATTTTGGTAGAGGAAATAATAGTAAGGGATTTAAATTAAAAAAAAAAAGTATACTGGAATTATTTCTTCTGTGGATATGGACTGGAGAATGTGGGAAATACAAAATACTAAAGATTGTGATCACTAGGGAAAAAATACTGTGAGAGACTTAATAATAGCTGTAAATGTGCAGCATGGAACAACAGCATCATCCCATTTCATGTGTACGTGTCAAAGGCACTGCAGGAAATGGAAAAGAAAATATTTATAACTTTGTTATGGAGTTTTGCAAAACCAATGGTGATGTGGTTTGCTTTGCTAGTTAATGTTATGGGAAGTTCATTTCAAATTAATATTTTTTCCATTTTGTTGCAACATTAAAAATATTTCACTAATATTTTGGCTAAACTGAGATCTTTTTCTGTTCTTGTAAATCAGGTTGCAAAATCTCTTTTGTCTTTTGCCTCAGTAAGATGAAAGAAAAGAGAAATGGATTTGAGTTGTAGGGAAGGCTTTAAAATGAGTATGTGTTGTTAACCTACTTATATGAGTGGAATAGCAAAATAACGTCAGTATCATGTGTGCATGTGTATTGGGAAGAACAAAAAGCAAAACTGGGAGAAATGTAGTTGAGTTAGGAAGGTGATTGGTCAAGATTTCTGCAAGGAGTTGGAAGTTTTTTAGATGGGTGACCTAAGAATGATCATTTGGTGTGTATTTGGCACTGAAGTAAAAATAATACTACCAGATATACAAATTCTTATTAAAGAAATGGAACTGGACAGTTTGCTGGAATAATAGGTTCGCAAGATTTAACGTTTAGGAGTACAGGGGTGTTGGATTTTCTTTGTAGTAGATGAAAATCAAAGCTTTTTCTGCAATTTGTTTTGTTCATTGCTGGTCTCCAAACCATTTTGTTACAAGCTCTCTTCATCGTGATTTTATCCACAAAGGGGCCAAGTGGGGAGAGGAGCCTGATTCTTTCTTGCAGTATGAATGACAGCTTGCACTGTTGTGTTCCATGTGGTGTATTTGACTAGGGTGGTGAAAAGGAGTCAGATGGAGCCAGCACTGCTGGCCAGTGCTTCTCACACCTAGATAGACTCTAGAGAGTGAGTTGGTATTAGAGAGTAAATTCTGAAACATGAAAAAGCTAACATTTAACTGAAAGCTGCAAATACTTGGGAATCTGCTGATTGCTGATTTGTCTTTTTGTCCAGGGAAGACTCTGTCTTACAAGAGCTGCAGATTACCGTAATAATTTGGAATGGAGGATTGTGGCCTAGAGAGCATTTCAGTGCTGACAGAAAAGTGTATTACTTCACAGGCTTACTCTAGAGAAATTTAGATTAAGGTGCATAAGAATTGTTGTATGTTGAATAAACAGAAGTAGAAAACATTTAGTATTAAAAAAACATAGTTTTGTTCCTGTTGCTGTAAGACTTCACAGTCCGTTTCCTGAAGTAAAGCACTATTAGCATAACCACTCAGTTTTGTGTATTCCATGGAAGAGGAATTTGAGTGTTCACAACTCTGCCTTTTATGCATGCAGCAAGGCCTGAGTGTGTGATGTGTGGGTATGCAAATGCATTAGCACTGGTAGTTCTTTGGGCCTTCACTACTACTGTTTAAGATACTAACATTTTAAGAGAAACAAAAACAACAACCCCCCCAAAGAACTAAAAGAAATCCCAGTCTTTGAGTAGTAGCCAAAGAGAAAATTTCAATAAAGGTGGAGATGTCTGTCTTGAAAAGATTTGTCTGTTTCTCCAAAAGAAAGCAGTTAAGAAAAAATCTGTATTTATTAAATGTTGCATTATTATTTGATGAATTAGAGACATAAATTTGGAACTTAGCTTAATATCTTCATATCGTGAATAAGAATGTGACACTGTAGTTTCAGTTTATAGTTCCTTAGAAATGTACAGCTTTTTAATGGTGTACTTTGTTGAAAATGGAACTTAAGCTAGATTCCTGTAACAGTGTTCAGAGCCTTCTTTTTTGCATGGTTAGCTGTGGGTGGGATTGTTTTGTAAGAAAGTCTGCTGCTATTAATGTGTTTTGTTCACTTTACTTGCATTTTTTAATTATGGCTGTATGACTGTATTTGTCCATTGTGTTTTATTTTGGCTTCTGAACTTGGGATGACTTCTCAACTAGTTTGTTAAATGTGAATGTTGCTGAAAAGTCTTTAGTGATGTAATCTCATTCTGCACAATAATAGTGCAAGTCCCATATAAATTTGGTAAGTATTTAAAACAAAAAAGGTCGAGTAGTTTTGATACGCCCAAAGAAAGATAACAACAGAAGATAATCACTGTATCTGTACTGCTCAAGTGTAAGGTCGTCATCATTTTAGCATGCCCTGGTTAATGAATTGCCCTGGGTATGCTAGGAACATCTTTCTTTCTAAATCGAGATATGGAAAACCCAGAGTCTAGTTGTTGTTTTTTTTCCATATAGAAAGGAGAATAAACACTGAATAGAAAGCTGTAACTAGTAATTAAAAAACCTCAAACAACTTGACTTATGCTCAGTGTTTCAGTTGGGTGGTCCAGAAGAAGATTGAAAAGATGTTCTGAATTTGGTTTCTGTTCCTTACTGGGGGAAAATGTTGTATAATCAGAAATCACATTTTAATTGATGCTTTGTTTTGCTTTATTTGCTTAATAACAATATCCTGCTGTGTGTAGTTTTATCAGCAGTACTTTTGAGGTTGTGTAATGTTTAGAGAGGATTACATTATGTAAAACTTTCCAAATATGAGTCTTTTTTAAAAAGGAAAATGTGGTGTGAATTAACTAGTTTTGAAAGGAAACTTAGTAACTTTCAGTGGGAGGGGGGAGAGCAGAGGGTGTGGTTAAAACATGATAAATACGAGGTTTTGTCTATTTTATGCTTTTTGTTTTGTTCTTGGATGTTATGTTGAAGATGTGAATCTGTAGAAACTGCTCCAGAAGGTATGAACTGTAAAGGGAAAGTAAAGAAATATTTGTTTGTGCTGAAGTTTTATATAAAACTGGTATCAAGAAATAAGCCTAGGTAGTGTTTGAACACATGGGAATTTCTTAAAATAAACACAGCCACGAAGGGAAAATGTGATAATGACTTGATGATGATGAGTGTCTGCTGTTACAGGTCCAGTGAGATGCAAGTGCCAACACCCCAGCCTCTATACCATGATCCAAATTGTAATGAAGGAATTTGGCAGCTATGATGCCTTTATGTGAATGTATTACCATGGCTATGAAGATAAATAGTTCCAAAATGGAAATACTAACAAATATTTAGTCATTTCCAAGCAGATTAGAAGTGAAAATAGACATACTATAGGAACCAAGATAAATAAGAAATATATCTTCTGGCTATGTGTGTTCCATTCCTGTTTCCCTGGGCTGGTTCTTCCTTTTAAAAATCAGTGTATTTAGACAGGTTATATATATTCCCTTTGTAAAGGTCACATCCCCATTTCTTGATTTGTTTCAGCTTCCTTCCTGCTTTCCCTCTCTGTGACTCTCCTCTTATTTAAACATCAGCCCTGATTAAAGTCTAAAGCTTGCGGAAAATGTTCTGTACCAAACTGTGGACTGGTGAGCTGTCCGACAACCGTAAACTGTCTAATGAAGAGCAAGAGTTCAGATTTGTTCCCAAGGGCAGGCTCCCTCTTGTGGATGCTGAGCCTGTTACTTCCAGCTTCCGTGAGCTTCCTAGCATTCTACTAACTATAGATCCACGTATTTTTTTTTTAAAGTTAGTATCTCTCTATAATACAAAAGTGGGTTGGGTTTGTTTTTTGGTTTTTTTTGTGTCGTCAAGTAATTTTCAAGCCAGACTGACCTGAAAATTCTTAACTCAGAAGGTTTGTGAGTAGGAAAATTATTGTTAGAACAGAAAGGTCTTAACTTTTTTGTGGTTCCTGTTTTTGATGCAACCTCTGCTGCTCCTTTTTGATAAAAACAATTTCCATAGAAACATGTTATGTTAGCTTTTTCTAAATGTTCTGCTTAACTTCTCTGCTGAATGAAGTCACGTCCAGTAGTAGATGTCTAACGTAGGATACTGATACCACTGTGAGTATCAGCCCTGGCAACTGGGAGATTATTTTCCATCAGGTTTTTCAGGTAACTACCAAAGATTAGGGACAACTGTATTGCTGGGTGGAATGATGTATCTTTTGTTTGTCTTTAATGATGGTGCAGGACTTTGCAATGGAATGTGGGCTGTGGCACATTATAGAATTTTGGAATTTAAAGTTCAAAATTTCAAGGTTAGAATTTCAAACTGTGGTAAAGGCAATTTTTTTGCTCTCTTCACTTGACTGACTGTTTCCTGCAAGGTGTTTAATGCAGCTCATTGAGTTGACTTATTTACACGGGCTTAAGAGGCTTTTCTGCTTGCTTGCTAGCCCAAGCTGAATGAGTCATCTGAGATCAAACTGTTGACAGAGGAGGTGCTTTTGGAGCTGCAGATGGCACTGCCAGCATCTTAATGAAATCTGGTGCCAAGGGAACCATATGAAAAATGTAGGAAACAATATTGTAAATTGCATGTGAATCTTGAAAAATAGTGATGTGTCTGTAGATGGAAGATGTGTGGTTTTCATCATGAAGAAGTCAATCTTCCTCACTCTTCCACTTCTATCAGTGCCAGCTCTAGCCCTGAAGATTTCTTAATGGCTGACAATTAATTGGTCTGATGGCTTGATCAATGTCCTAGTAGTTGACAATGTCTCTAAAGTGAATGACAGTTTTGTTGGAATATACTTTTTTGAAATTTAGAAACTTTCTGGTCCTTCCAGATTCCTTTTTTCCCTATCACAGTACTAGCTAATACTGTTATAGTGTACATATGGTTTCCTGGCTGACAGAGCTAGTTGTTTGTTTTCAGATTATTCTCAATCCCTGAGTTGTTGTTTGCTGTTTTCACTCATTTTCTCAATGTGAAATGGGAAAGATGACTCTAAGAAGGAAATCGCAGACTGCTCATGATGCAACTTCACCAAACAGTGAAGCTGCATCGTGAATCAGGACCAAGAAATCTGATAAATTATATAACTTCCTTTTTGTACACAGTCACTTGAAAATGCAGATTATAATTCCCAGAAATGTGCTTTAGGTCTAAGATTAAGAAGTTACCTTGCATGTCTGAATTAAGATGGCTATTACTTACAAAATCATCATTAGATTTATATTGGGGAAAAAGATGCTGCTGTTTCTCCGGCTTGTGTGGACCGATATTTTGTTTGGCCAGCTGCTAGAGTTCCAGGAGGTTTTGTTTCTTCGGGAAATGTAAGCTTGCCAAACCTGAACCCAGAGTCACAGGATGGGGTAAGTCAGTACGGAAATTTTTATTTCCTCACCAATACAGACTCTGACTGCATATTGCAATCAAACCTGTAATTTGACAGAGTTCCAGATTAACTTTCCTGGGCAGTCAGGAAGCGCTTTATACTGGTCAAATCTCCTTTTTACATGTCATGGATCAGTGAAAGAAAAAATTGTGTGCAAAGAAATAGAGGATCATTTAATGGACAAGATATCAGCAATAATTTCTGATGATGCTTGTTCTTCTTGTATAACTTGTCAGATCCCAGGGAATATCATGTTTAGTCATGGTTCTTCCATACTTCTGTTATCAAATTTGTCAAATTCTTGGGTGCAGTGAAAGTTTTTTGTCTTCTCAATATCTTCAGTATATTGCTTTTCATCACTGTCCTGAACCTCAGCATGACGTTACTTGTTGGTGACTTTTACTGTGAGCTCAGCTGATAGACATTGTCATGTCTAGATTTCTGTCTGTTCTGGAGAAGGTGACATTTTCTCCTGAAAATTCTCTTCTGCATTCTTAATGAAAAATCTAGTTAGTCTAGCTTTCTTTACTAAAAATGAATCCAAGATGCTTTGTGTAAAAGACAATGTTTTCTTATTTCTTCTATGGGAAGCATGCAGTGGAGGAGAAAAACAAATTACCTTCTCACTCTGAAGTCTCACATACACCTATGTTTGTTAATAAAATACTATAAAAATCCCCCAAGACAAATGAAAATAGTACCTGAAAAATAAACATGTATTTTAAATAGCTATATGCGATTTTTATGTCTAACTAATAAGGTAACCATGACATTACATTTTGTTCCTTGTGCATGCTAGTTGCTTTAGTTTAGTAGATTTGCTAAATGTGTCTATTATTGTGTTAAAATTTTTAATTACTGAGGTTTGTGAAACTGCTTCCAAATACAAGGGGTATTTGTAGAAAGCTGGGTAGATTGACAAGTGATTGACAGGGTAAACATTCTCACTGTGTTCTGATATGCTATGCTGTGGTGCAATGCTGCAGATACCTCATAAGCCTCAGGAAATAGCTGCAATCCAATTTTTATTAAACTTTTACTGCCAATGTATCTTGACATTATTGTTAATTGGGAAACTCAATGTGCCACTGTTGTCTTTTTCTTCTTTAGAAAGCTTTACTGTTATCTTGCATTCCTATAAAACTTTAGTATGACATAATCCAAGAGTGATATATTTGTTTGTATTAGTAAAATACAGTGTTGGCCAGAGGAAGTTCAGACGTTGCACTTTCTCATATGTTTTCCATGTCTTTTTATTATTTTTTTAATGTGAAAAATCTTTAAATGACAAAAGCCTTGTTTGGTGTGATACTCCAGAGTAACACCTATTGCCTCCAAAACACAATGCACCTAGAAAATGAACATAAATACTATGTAACTCTAAATATTCACTACCGAGGCACAGTTTTATCTTTCTCTCATGCTCTCCTTTTCCCTGCCACCTGCTCTCTTCAATGCACCAAAGAAAGAAAAATCAAACTGAAAAACCCTCTGGAAAGGTAACTTCATTGGTTTGCCCCTGAAGATCTTGTTTTGTAGCACCAAGACAATATTGGTAAATTTGAGGATACAAGGACCCTAATGACAAATGCTTTGTTTTTCAGCTGAAGACCATTATTGATACTTGAGTAAAGAAAGATAATTCCTGTATTATGAAAGCTTTGCAGTTTTAACTTAATACCCATATTTCTTATTGGGAGATCAAAGAGAGCTACTGTAAATTTTGGCACAATGCTGTCACATATGGGTCACATAGACACATCAATCGCATCATTCACATCTCAGGTTAAGGTGGTTTCTGCTGGTACCTTGCTAACTGGATCTTTGGCTGTGAAGCAGGCTCCTTATCTGTTCTTAGACTAGGCTCTCATTTCAAACAAGTGGCCCTCTTTTTCGATGTTGCCTGGAGATTTCACCCGGTTTGCCAACTTACTTTTCTTCTCCAGTTGAATGTGAACCAAATGGACTATGGCCAACTGTGTTAAACTATGTTAAGAGTGTGATAAGAGACCCTGTAGTCTGGATAAAAATTCTTTCATCCTTTTTTTTAGTGCAGTAAAGTCAAGTGAATAGAACCTTCTTAGGATGCTACTGTTTTTTAAAAAGTCCCCAGTATATTTAGTTTTTTATTAAATATAGTGATTTCACCTTACTTCTTCATAAAATGTAAGTGTGCTGCTGTAACCTTGCCATATAATTTAAGAAATTTCCACATCCATAGTGGACTTTGCCCTAAAAATTATAGCTTTTGTGGTTGTGATAAATGATTCAGCATAGAATGGAGAGCTCTGAGTATAGTGCAGAGAGTGAAATTTGAGAGTGAAATAACTGAAATAAGAATTTTTCTTGACACAGTATGTTCTACTATCTTCAGTTGGACCTGTTACCTTGCCAAGTCTTTTGTTAAGCTTTGGCAACACCTATAGAATTGGGTCAGGCTTGTTCTGCACATTCTCAGGAAATTGCTGAACAGAACCAAAGTGCCTGCCGCTCTCCAGAGGATGGGAGTTCCAAGTAGAAAGCAAAGAAGCACACTAACATTTCCACTCCTGAGGAAGCAAGGATGCTTCTAGAAAGTGGGAAGAGAAAGGTTGTGGACACCAAGAACAGAGTGACTGAAATAAATGAGCTTATCATAGGATGAGGGATTTTTCGTAAGAGATAGGAAATAGACGAGACCAGTAAAACTACAAGTAGAAATTTGTGAATCGAGAATACATATGGCACTTAATTTCTGGGTATACTTTTTATGATTTAGCAAGAGTCTCCCCATCTTGAATACTTTTTACTTTGGCAGTAGATATTAGGAGAATTTTTATTCAAGCATTGTTAAATCTTTCATAAAAGATTCCAAGTATTTGAATGATAAAATTATTATGCTTCCTCTAATGACTTGGACCTCCAGAAGCATTTTGTATGTTTTTTTCTGCATTATGTGCTTTAATGCCTCTATCATCCAAATATATAATTTAATATGAAAAGTTTTCAAAAGGTTTTAAGCCATGTACCCAAAATTATATGTAATGTGCAATAAGGAAACAGTAAGCAGCAACATTTTAAAAAATGTATGCAAATGCAGAAGATGGAATTAGTATGGGTAATTTCTTGCATTTCAAAACTGCTGAAAATACTAGTAACTCTTACACTATTTGATTCTGATTGCTTTGGTTAAATTGGGCATTTAATTGGTAAATGAATCCAAAATTCACAAACTGGATGAAATTTAAAAAATACTCTCAGAAAATATTTTATGAGTTAGTACAATCAGGTTGCCTGATAACTTAACAGAAGCTGTTTTCTTAGTGAATTACTTCTTTTTATTTCTTTTAGATTACAAAGTATTTTAGTTCTAGAATTTGTAGGCCAAAGCGTATTCCTCAGAACTATGTTCCTCATTCAATGTTCCTATTCTTTTAGTCTGTATTTTTGCCTGTGGAAAAGGTCTAATAGGTAGTAACTGATGTTCTGCTCTAAAATAATACAATTGTTCTCTGTATTGCCAATTCTATTAATTAGATGCATTAATGTAAAACTATGTTGTCTCTTCATGTTCAGGTAAACATCTACCTGATTTCTAAGAAAAGTTTTATTGTTGTGTAGTTGTTTGAAATGTTTGGTGAGAAGGTAGCTCTGATTACAGTAGTATTTAATTGTCTGATGAATTGTGTTGATCTTCTGTTAGTTTATTTTTTGTGCTGAAAATTTATCTTTAATAAAGCATATCTTTAAAACTGCCCTTTTTTTCAGTGGAGCATTCTAAAATTTGATTTTTGGAGAAAAATGTCCTGAATTCTATAGAGAGGTGGAGAATAAAGGAGATTGTTGTAATTATCACTGTAGGAACAGCATAGTTAGAAGGGGGTGGGGCAGAAGGTTAAAAAAAAAAAAGGTAATTTTTTAAACTTTTCTTCTGTCTTCATGGCTTCCCACTTCATTTTGCCTACTCCAGGGGGTAATATACCTGCCACCTTTCTGGAAGTCTAGTGGTATCCTGACAGCAAAAAAGTTCTTTATACAGCTCTCTAAATTTAGCTTTCCTTGCTCCTGTCTCCTGAGCCACCACTTCTGCCAGCCTGTACTTTGAATTAGGTAACTGACTGAAACTATTTTCTACGTGTATTTGAGAAGTCTGTTCTCAGAGATCCAGATGAAAAGGGCAAGGCTGGAAGGATCATGTCATAAAAGCTTCCTTCTGACGCTTTAAATGCCTTTAAGGAGATGGAAGCCAAGACAAATGAGTTATCCCCTACCGCTTTGATTGAGCTGTCTTTGCCACCATCTATCTAAATGATGGTGACATATATTTAAAATAAATCATGAAACTCAAATATTTCAAATGAGTTTGGTAGCTCGAGTCTGCTGCTGCGTGTATGTAAGTGTGTATTTCTGCTTGAAGCTCAGTGGGGTGGTCAGAATGAGGGTAAGGCTGCAGAGGGCCTGTGTTGCTGCTAAGTTTTTCTCCCCAGGGTGATGCAGATTAACGTTTTTCACGTTTGTCTTAACAGAGCAATGCCATGTTGCACTCCAGGAAACCGATGCAAAGTCATTGGTTTATGCCTTACTTTTAAGTGTGTGTTGTGTGGAAATGGGACAGGGAGTCTAGCCTTCAGAATAAATGTTGGGCAATGAATATGACCTGTGTATCTTTTGCTATTTGTTATTCTGTTTTCTGCTGTGTTCTCAGAAATGATACAAGGAAATAGAATTAGATAAATCATTACCAGCTATCTTCCTAGCTGAGACTGCTCTTTTGGGAACACTTAACAGCCAATTCATTGTTAGGCTGAGAAGGTGCCACAAGTGCAGATCTACTTAGGCTCTAACTACCCAGGTACTGAAGCTAGCCTACCTTTGTAACATACGGGGTTGGGGCAGGTGGTCAGTGAGTGGATGATGCAGGCACCTTGGCTGAAATTTGGGCTCATGGTGTCTGTAGTGTAGATAGGTGACAGAAATCCACTCATAAAATACAATGAAGACTGGTGTTGAGAAGTAGAAATTAATTCAGAAAGCGTAGACAACGTAGCATGGCAAAATACAACTTGTGAGGGGTTTTGGAGGTCACAGGATAAATGTTAAGTCATAGTTCTGTTGCAGAAAAGGCATATAGTCTTTCTGACCTTCTAAAACTCCTGCTGTAATAAGGCTGGATCATCTTCTGTTTGGTGCTTATCTGTGTCTACTTTGGGAAACTTTTTAATGGATGGTTATAGAATTATAGAAACTTTATAGAAACTTTAAAGAAAAACAAGCCTTGAAAAGAACTATAAATGAGTACTATTAGGAAATGTAGCTCCCGAAAATCTTGAAATAGTTGGGTTTGCTTTTTCTAGAGGAGAGAGGACTGGACAGTAACAGAAGAATGTTACAGAGTTATTAGCAACTAATTGTTTTTTTCATTTCTCTCCAGCAGCTTCATTTGGAGTGATGAGTTTAGTTTGAAAACTAGGAAGCCTTTTTCTATTGTCTGAATTAGTGAAAGGCTACCAAGGCTTTTGGAAAACGTACTTCAGTGGATATTTTAAAGACTGTATTGATAACATCTGGTAGGGGATTATTCAGCTGTGTAAACTGATTCTGACTCAGTATTTTCGCAAGCTAAGCATTTAGAAAGGTCTTGTAAACATATTTTTTTGTAATTATAAGAAAAATGTAGTAATTTTAATAATTATTATGTTACCATATTTAATATGAAATTATATTTAATCATACTTAATGTGAAATGCCTTCTAAAAGAAATTCAGTTAATTCACATATGAAATGTTTTGGATTATAAACTATTTTTTTTTCTTTTTTAGTTTCATCCTGCTAAGCCACAAACTAGGTTACAGAAAAAACTAAATTATTTATGTTATTGTGACTTCATTCTTATTGCTCTTGTTAATAATGTAACAGAAGAACACAAATGTATTTCTTGAGCTTTTAAAAAGTCTTCACCAACATTTCTTTCTTTAATGGCTATTCATTTTTGATCTGGATGTAAGTTACAGCATCACTGTCTTAAGTGCTCTGGTTTGTCATATTTTAATTCTGTTGTTGAATAAATGAACTTCTACCTTCCCAAAATAATAATCAGTTTAGTAGGTGGAACAGTTCTTTCATTGAATATTACTATGAAAAGCTATATAGAATGGCTTTTGACATAGCTAAAGTTAGTGTCTCAGCAGCAACAGTGAAGTTAGGTGGCTTTTCAACCCATTCATCAAGCTCCTGTTTTTGACAGAGGAAACATCATTAACAAAGAAGAATGCATTTTACTCAGAGCAGTGCAGAAATGAAAACCTTCTGGAGTACTTCAGTAGTGAAAAAGAGGGTAAAAGTGGAAAGAAAGGCTTTACTAATATAAAAAAAGCTTAGAATTTAGTAGAATTATTCTGCCAAAGAAGAATAATATATACTTCTATACTTTTCTGCTATGCCTCTTATATATTAGCAAAACCAACCAAATAATTTAAATTGACATTATAACCATAAAAAAATGCAGTGGTTTTCATATTTACTGGCCTCTTACTTTTAAAATCTCCCTCGTAAGTAATGCAGTATGTGCCACTGTAGATTTTCTGATCGTTTTCAGGCTGTTCTTAGTAAGCTCTAGATCTGGCAATTTCTGTAATGAGGAAAAAAAACCCTAGAACATAAAACAACACAACTTCACCTATTCATTTATATCTAGAGCATTCTACTTTCATCCTTCAGGAGATTTCACTGAGACATGCAAATGTATTGTGTTCTTCCCCAAGTGCTTTTGAACTGTGATATGTTTGTTTCATATCACTGGTTATCTGTTTCAGATTATTTATGGTCTAACATGTAGGACTGTTTCCAGAAGAGCAAAGAACACAATGTTTCCAGATTAATTTATTTTGCTTGCTTACAAATTAATTAATTTCCTTTTCTCTCTGTAAAACTTTTATGACCTTTTTCTCTTTCCTCATTGGTTTCTTTGTCTGAGCTTGAGATTTTAAGCTTCTTAGGATGCTGAAAGAGAGGTGCATGGTACCTGTTTTGTGTGCTTCAAGTAACTTTTTTTTACGGCAAACGTGGTGTAACTTAGAGCTTTATTTGTTGTGGTGTTGTTATTGCATTGTGATCCTGATATCTTTTGTACTAGCAAGAAATCAATTCTTCTGTTTCAATATTTTGGGTTATGATCTCATCTTTACATTTAGTCTCCAGAATACCTGAAAAGATAAAGTAATCTCCCTGCCACTTGGTTTTAGCAATAATTGTTTTTATTTTTTGTGTGAGAGTTATGATGGGAGGCGTTGCAGTTAAAGTAGTTGTCTATTGCTAAAACATATTTACAGTATACTTCCAGGATCTATGCTTCTTTCCTGAAATGTGAAGGTGAGGTAGAATTTGTGATCATGGATTGATATGGAGTAAATAAACCACAAATGAACTAGCAGAAATGAAGCAGATCTAGGATTGATATTTTAGTGTGTAGTGTACAAGATTGGGTGGGTCCATGCTCCTCAGCTTTTCCAAAGATGGGATGACTCTGACATGAATTAAGGCAGGATTGTCATTGCACGATGTATCACAGGGAATGTGGTGCCTACAAAGTTGAAGTGCCAGCTGAGAATGACTAAGCTTTGCAGTTTGCACCTACAGGACTTTTTCTGGAAATCCCATAATTTTATGGATTTAACTTCTCACAAGTCTTGAGTTGGTGCCCAGGTCCCCGTGTTTCCTAGGAATTTCCAACCTGGCAGGGAGTGAATGAAGAAAAACAGTAGGAAATGCTGAGGCCAGCAGCACAGTTTGTCTTCTCTCCCCGCAGATAATTGGGTAACTCTCCCTCCTTTGCCTTCTTACTGGTATACTTTCTTTTGGTATTTGGATAGCCAGGCTTTTGTTAAGAGAAACAAGAGAAAGCTAAACAAAAGTTTTCTTAACAGGAGAGGTGGCTTCTTAGATTTACTCACAAGATAAATAGGACATTGCCATTGAAGACTTTTTATAGATACGCCTGTATCTTGAAAGAGACACGCTGTGTGTGCCAAGACAAGGTTCTACTCACACACTCAATGGTTTGGGATCTAAGTCGTTGTCATGTTCAGTTTTGAAAAAGTTCTACTTCTCAGGAAAACGTACCTGTGGCTGCAGAGTGGTTTTAATCCTGCTTTCTGACATCGCAGTGCCATTGGTGACTCCCTTCTCCTTTTCCCCATTACTTATACTGAGTATTTGGTTGGTCTTAAAGAGTAAAGTAGTTTGTAGGAAAGGAGAAGTTTAGCTCAGAAGCAGCCTGGTAGTTAGGACAACCTCCTGGGATAAAGAGCATCTAAATTTAAATAACTTTTTGAAAATGGCAATGTGAAAATGACTGCATCCTTGAAACAGAGCAATCTTACACCTAGCTATATTTTGCCCCAAACTGTTTGGGGAGGAAGTTTCTTCATTTTATAAGGCATTAGTGTGGGTGCAAGTGTCTGAATGTTAGAACTTAGGTGGTCTTGTACATAAATGCCCTTGTTGTGGAGGTTTTAGTTGTGTAAAGGATTAGGTTGCAGTTGAATGGAAAATTTGAGGATATCAGTGACATCTGATGTTGGTACCTGGAACTAATTTTGTGGATTTAGCTCTTGGTGTTTCTTACTAATTGACATCATTTTTTAAAGCCCAGGAGTTGTAGTCTTTTTTACCTAGGAGTCTTCATCATTTCATTATTAACATTAAAAGAACTTTTGCTATTTGTCATGTTAAAAGATTTAAATAGCTTACCTGAAAGATGATGCCGTCTTAATATATCATAGCTTTAAGATACCAGATTTCTTTCTTACACATTTCATTTATTTAATAGAATGGTATTAGTGTCTATGGAATTCATGACTTACCAAACTGTTATCATACATTCATCATTTCTTGGAAGAATATATTTAAAAAGAACAATCTCATAATCTAATAATTTAGAAGCGGTTTTTTTTTTCCAGGAGTAAGTTTTTTACCCCCATATTTAATAAGAATATTTCTCAAAGAATATACATATAGAACTTATTTATAATAACAGTTCACTCTGTGTTTTTAATACTACTAATAAAATACTGGAATTTGACAGAGAGCTTTCAGGTGCTAGATTTATTAAGAACTTGATTTTTTTAAAAAAAATCTAGTTTTGGAAGAAGGCCATCTTGAATTTTATGAGGAGAAATTTGTTACAGTCAAGCCAAGATGTAATATCTGTGATGCAGTTTTAGAAATAGAACCACTAGCTAGAGTGTCTTACAGTATTTTTTTAGGAATTGAAAGGGTTGGTGTTTTTTTAATATATATAAGAAATAACTAAATATCTGGGATTTTGTGTGAAATTAGGTGTCTGAAGTTTTTTATAGTGTCTAAGGATTTACAGAAAAAGTTTAATGTTTCCCTCCTTCTCCCCTCAAAACATTTTAATGCTCTTTAAATAGCATCACTAAAAAAAGGACATCAGAAAACAGAGACGCAGAGACCAATCCTGACACTTGATTTGTGCTAACTTCAAAAGTAGGCAGCTGCTCCCATCTTCACTCAGCACCAGCTGACAAGCTTTGTATTTAAATTGCAGTTCATTCTGCTCACATGAATGAGTTAGACAATTATGTGTGTACCTTCATACATAATCACTCTCTTCATGTAAGCAGTCCTATTAAATGTTATATCAAAGTAATTTTTCCTCCCAAAATTGGAAATACCATTATCTCGACAAAAGGTAGTGTTTCTAAATATAAGTACTGTATCGCATCTGGAATTTTTATGGTGGTGTGGGATAACTGTGCAGAGCCAGTTAATACAGACATGAGTTGATATTCACACGTTTCAAAGCAACAGATAGCTTTTCAAAGACCAGGATAGCTTTTACATTGAACACTTAATTATGCTACTACTACTTTGGACTTACACTGTGCCTTTCATCCCTGGATTTTCAAGTGTAGAAGCAACATTAGCCTCGCAGCATCCATCTCATTGATGTAGGTAACAGTAATAAATCACTTTGAGTCTTGGTTTACTTACTTTTGTGAAGTAAGTAAATGGGCTTGACCAAAGTATAAAGACTTAAGCATCTGATCAAGAACTGCACACAGACCTGATTCTTAGCTTCAATCTGTATAACTTCATAATATATATTCTCAAAGAAAGATTTGGGCCCTTTGAAGGGCTGTCTGACTTTATCTCTTCTTGTGTTACCATGCTAACTTCAGGATATCTCTGCTTCTCAAGTATTGAACTTCCACCGTTAGGAAAATGTCTTTAACTACACACACATGGATTGATTTTATCTATTTTTTTTTTGTTAGTAGAACCATTTGTTAAAAACAGAAACCATTTAAGTAATAAGCAAGTTGATATGTTGCCTGCTTAGACCACCAGAGTTGCCACAGTTAACAAGCAGTCCTGGTAGATTCTTGCCTGAAAAATGGATACATCTCCTAGCAGGACTTGACAAATGGTAACTTGTCATAGATGGTGCTTAGGACCACACCTGAAAATTCACAATTATTTTAGTCCAGTGATTTATCCTGCTTTCTAGGTTAAATTGTAGTGTTTTGCAATAGGTATTTCTGGATAAATTGCATTGACTTGAACCAAACATAATTTGGTATCTTAATACTAAATTTTTAGGTGTAATCCAAATAATGTGGGTGTACATTCTGGTACTATTTGGATATCATGATGCCAGCAGAGTTATGTAGTTAGTAAATATCATTCTTCATGATATCCCTCACTCGGTGCCATTAGAATATAGATTAGTTGCACATTTTAAGAGATTCGAATTGACAGAAAGACTGAAAACAGTGCCTTTTCAGCAAGTTGTCACTCCAGTTAGGTATCCTAAGGTATTATATGGTGATATTTTCTTGTGAAGTTGTGGCTTAAATAAAGTGTTTGTCGTAGCTGGAAGTGCATTGCAAACTGACCCTTTGCATCCTTTTCAGTAGGAACAAATTGAAATGATATGCTGATAGGATGTAGTTATTTGGGCTGTATCTGTTTCCTTCTCTGGGGCCTAAGATCTAAAAAAGCAAGTTCTTCTCTGCAATACTCCCCCTCAAAACAAAACCTCAACCTCAAAAAACCCCAAAACAAGTGAAAACCCCAAACGCCACAATATCCAGAGCATTTTGGTGCAAAATGAGTTCAAGTATAGAAGTACAACAGGTGGAAAAGATGTGATTCAAATCCACTAACATGTACAGAGACAACCGTATGAGAAAACATGTCCAGTTGGAGTCAAAGACAAGTAGTTTTGGTCTGAGAGCTCATCTTTCTTTCTCTTCCTAAATTAACTCAGAAATTTTGATACTATTTTCTTTATTTAAAAATGACATCAAAATTATTTTCAGGTAATTGTAACTCTTCAGCATGACAGGATGGAGCCTGGTCTCATGGAAATATTGCAAGAAATACATGTATTTTTCAGAGATCACCTTCACTTGTATTTGCCAGTGAAAAAATGTATGTACTTGAGGCTTTGCTATAAAGTCTTGGTGTAGTTAAAGAAATAATTTATGGAAGTCTGAGAAATTATAGAAACGCTAACTTGTAATACGACCATTTTTTTGTAGCTAAATGTGTGTCTCCCTGTCAAGTTATTTCAGATTGTTCAATTAGTAGGAAATTGTGCAAGTAGATGAATATTTGTAGATCTCAGTAAATACTTGCCATTTCTCTTCCAGGTGAATCTTTGATCTGCATCTATTTTTTGGATGAGCAAGATGAGTAATAGCAAAGTCTTTAAGCCTTCTGTGAGCAGGTTATATGCCTGGTGTGGTTTCCAGCCTTTTCTGCCACATGCTAGAGATTCTATACCCTGTCTGCAGAAATGTGCATGCTTTTTTCTATTTTTAATGAAATTTATTTTAAAAAGTGCTGGCTTCAAATTATTTTGGTTGTAAATCCTCACTTCTATAGGGCTATAGAGATAACAATTCAAATAGGGACATAAATGAAGAGTAATCTGAATTTTTAAAAGGTTTTAAGGGAATGAAAAAATGAACTCTCATTCTTATTCCAAAATTTTACTTTTTTCCTGCTTTACATTAGAATGCATTGTTTCTATGGGCTTGAGCACAGATGTGGATGTTTTACTTTTTATTGCTAAAACTTGTAAATGGATATGTATCTTTGGGCCATGTAGTGTTGTGTGTCAAATTGATATGACAGTTTAAGTTCTTTAAATAAAAAAAACAAAGAAAAAAGGCAAAATATGTAAACGCTGTCTAGATAAACATCGTGATTCATTTTGTCTTTTGTTCCAGTCTTTTTTTCAAACAGATTGTTCTTGTGATTACAGTTACTTACAGTGGTTTTGATTGTACAGCCATAGATAATGAAGATCTGTCTGGACAGTGGGAACCCCAGAAGAGAAGGAGGATGGCTACCTCTGTGTGTTTAGTGACTGGGCGTGGCACTAAGTGCCATGGTCTAGTTGACAATGTGGTCATTGGTCAAACATTTGACTCGACCCTAGATGTTTTTTCCAACTTGAACGACTCTGTGTTTCTGTGTTCTTAACTGACAAATTCATTTTTATAAGGTGGAATTCTTGTGGAGTTGTAACACAGAAATTTACTTTTGACCGTTTATGGGCTGCAATAATTTGCATGCCTGGACAGCCTGATCTGAAATATTTCCAGAATCTACCAGAGATCTACCACCTCTCTGGGCATGCCATTCCAGTGTTTCGCCACCATCACTGTAAAAATTTCTTCCTTCTACCTACTCTGAATTTATATTCTTTCAGTTTAAAACCATTACCCTTGTCCTGTTTCTGAAGGTGCTACTAAAAGTCTATATTCATCTTTCATATAAGCTCTTTTGAAGAACTGAAAAGAAGCAATTATGTCTGCCTGGAGCCTTCTCTTCTCCAGCCTGAACAACCCCAACTCTCTCAGCCTGTCATCATAGGAGAGGCGTTCATCCCTCTGGTGGATTTTGTTACCCTCCCATCTGGACCTGCTCTAACAGATCTGTTTTTCCTGTAATGAAGACTCCAGAGCTGGATGTGGTACTCCAAGTGGGGTCTCACCGGAATGGAGCAGAGGGCCAGAATTGCCTATTCAAACTCAGTTGTGCTACTTTTGATGGAACCCAGGATGCTGTTGCTTTTCTGGGCTGCAAGTGCACATCACTGGGTCGTGTCCAGCTTTTTATCCTCCAGTATCCCCAAGTCCTTCTCTGCAGGGCTGCTCTCAATCCTTTCATCCCTCAGCCTGTATCGATACTGGGGGTTGCCTCCGCCAAGTGCAGGAATTTGCACAGTCTGCAGATCTGTATGCTCCAAATATGCAGATGCACTGAAAGATTGAGAGATATATAGTGATTACTATAACTTTGGAATAAGAATCTTTCTCTTGGCATGTGTGGCCAGCAGCCGGGTAATGCATTGACTCTGTTGGAGTGTGTAATTACTTGGAAGAGTCAGATAGTTGTTCTTGTAAGGCTGAGAACTTAGAAGACGATTGTAGTGTTCATTGCATGACTAAAATCAGTATTATAATCAAAATATTGTCTTCACAGTTGTATGTATAAATGTGTATGCATCCACACACAGTGTTTATTGTATTTCAGGAAACACGGCATCTCTGAACACCAAATGTGGTTTTATATACCTTTTTCACAGCACAGTTAACATGTGACTGAAATTTTCAGGGGTACTAGTGGCTGGATATATTGTCACAAGTCAATTTATATTCAGTTATTATAGCATAAAACTGAAGAGAGCACACAAATGGAAGCAGGGAGTTTTTGACAACACGTTTTGTGTTCAAAGGCTAAGCAGCTCAAAAACAATTAAGGGAAAAATACAAAGGTTGAAAAGAGAAGAAAAGAAAAAATGGTTAGCTCTACTATATACATATAAAAAAAAATCACGTTTTCAGTTTGATGCAAGAATTTTGATTAAAACCATCTAAGGACTGCTGTAGAAACACTAATACTTGAAGGCGGTTTGGTTTTTTAAACATTATCCAATTTTTTTGGCAGATGCCTCTGTTTTGAAGTTCAGAGATTCTTTTACATTAAACAGTAGGTGCCTAATTAGAATTGGAGGAGTTTCAGTGTGAGCAAGAGGAAGCTTCAAAATGTTAAGCTATTCATTTTATTTTGTGTAATGTCTTAAAGCAGTAAATTTTGAAGATGGAACAATTCTTTTTTTTTTTCTTTTTTAATTGAATCAGCCTTCGTGGTGAACAATCCTAGCATGAACATTAAAATGGAAAGCACTGGGAATAACACTTGTGAACACGTGTTATGTACATTTATTTATAGTCTAATGATTTGCTTTATCTTTTTTACATTACATGATAAGTAATCTTGTTTTGTGATTAACTCATCTATTTTAATTAAAGGTTTACATTTTTGTCAAGTTGAATCACATTTCATTTGTTGCTTATACAATGCCATTATAAAGTATGTTTGTAATAAAGACTTTTTTTATGAAGGCAGAATAACAAGCAGAGTAACTATTTCTTCACCATCTCTTTGGAGTGTCTGAGTACCATTGTTATTCAGAATAGAAACATTTCACGAGTAATACTTTGTGTTACTTTAGTGGAAATTGTTTTTTATAAGTATTTTGTTATTTAAGACTGATCGCAGAGTATCAAATCAAACCAAGAAAGTCTAGGTTTATTAAATGTTGTTGAATCCTGCCCACAAATGATAAAGCAATCAGAGAATTTGTAGGATAAATCAGATGGGCCTTTTGCCTATAGCAGAGCAACATTGAATTTGAAGCAGTTTGCTCAAGGCTGTGCCCAGGCAGGTGCTGAGGACCTCCATGGCCAGCCAGTGCTTCACCAGCCCCATCCCCAGACACTTTGTCTATACAGACTTTAAAGAGGCTACTTATTCACTGAAAGTTTGAGTGCATGAATTACATACCCTCTTCAGGATTTGTCCTAATTTCTTCTGCTGAGCTATTAATGTCTGTTTTGTTACCTTTTGTAATAATTCAGTAAAATTAAGTTCTATGCCATGATCATGGAATGTGTTTCCTCCTCTTCGATAGTAATATATCTCTATCATGAATTCTGTATTTATTGATCAAAATATTACTCCATTTGAAATACTGCAGAATTTAATCAGCCTGAACTGAAGAGGATGAAAACCATTCAGATTTTGTTCTCCTGCTCTTTTTCTATTCTTTGATTTGGAACAGCATGACTTGAGTTTTCATTTAACGCTTTGGACTGCTACTTGAGTTCTGATAAAGTTCAAAGTCGTTATGAACTGAGAAGACTTTTTACCTTTACTATCAGATTTTTCTTTGCTTTAAACTGTATATTGAAATAAAACTACTGAAATTTACTGCAGGTATGTTTGGGTTCCTTATCAGTGATTAAATGTGCTAGCATTGGTTCTATCTTCTTCATTGTTTACTTACCAGTTGTATTTATTGTATCACTTTGGTGCATATAAATCATTTTTGATACAAGAGTGTACTATGAACCAAAGTCCTAACCTCATCCATCTGTAGGCAGAATTTGAGATGAGGCATTATGGAAAACCTCTATTTTATGAATGCTTCTTTAGATTTTTGGCCAGGACACACCAGCCAGGATGGGCTGGAGTCTTCTTTTAATCAGATTCTGAGCTTAGAGTAGGAAGATATTCTTAGCTGATGGGATACCCTTTGCTTCCCTGACTTCCCTTCATCCAACAGGACAGTGCATGTTCCAGCTTGTTCTCATGGTCAGGTGCTAATTGGGATCAACAGGTGGAACTCCTTAGACTCAGGGATACTGTGGTTATTTCCTTCTTACTCTTTTTACTACCAACTTGTCAGTTTGATCTGTAGGTACCAGAAAGAGTCATGCTGTAGTTGTTTCTGTTCATTATCTTTATTGAGTTAGTTCAGTGCCTTGTGCCAAGGGATCTGTCAGCAATACAAGGGTTTTTTGTTCTCCTGCCTTGCAATGTGTCTTGATTGATTTTTTTTCTGTATTATTTATGATCTTCACAATTCATTTTTTCATTTCAAAGACAGTTTTGTCATGTAGGACTTGTATTTCTCTGTGCCAAGGCCTGCAGAGGAGCTTGTTGCTCTTTTTCCAGTTACTAGAAGTAAGTTAGTGTGCTGAGCACTTAACAAAGCCCATTGGGTTCCTTTTCACGCTATTGCCAGTTCAGCAGACAGAACATTCTCCAGTTCAAAGAATTAGTAGGAGATATTTGATAGATACCTGAAAAATAGAGAGTATATGCATTTTCCCGCACAAGTGTTTTTTGTCTATCTCTTTCTGGTATGCAAGATGTATACTGTTCCCCACCTCCTTCAGAGATGAGCATATTAAATACAGTCACACTTCCCTAAATGCTAACATAAATGGAAGTATAATTTTGCTTCCTCTTGCTGTTGTTGAAAATAGTTTTAGCCTTTCTTCTTGCCCTTGTAAGCAATTAATTATTTCATTGAGGTGCAAAAGAGGGGTCCGTATTACTCCTGCATGCCAGTTCTACTTCTGATTGAAAGAGATTAGGAAAGAGAAGTATGTTTTTCATACAAGTATTGTAGAAAATATTTTTAAAGAATGGTAGGAACACTTTAAGGAAAAAAGCATCCTAATACAATTGTGTTTTAATGCCAGATGAGTGGAAATCGCTCTAGTAGAGTATTACATTTTAATTACATTTTATTTTTACTTTTAGAAAACTTGTTTGGTCTTTTTTCATGTTAACAAATAACTAAAAGATTAATGAATGCAACAGAATTGAGGCAAGGAGGGAAAAGAGTTAGTGAATCTAAAAATAATTACAGAAATGTTTTAGGGTTTTATCAGATCATGTATTCTTGTCTTTTCTGTGTTACTTGGAGAAAGTTAATATGCTGCTTAAAGACAAAAGAATAAGCCTCCTCAGGTATATTGAAGAGGAATAGTATAAGGAGGAGTATCAAAAAGGCAGGCAGTACTTCCCTCCAGAGCATCTTGCTGTCTCTTGCCATTGGTCCTATCTCATCCTGTGCACAGGGACACTGCAGACTGCGGTCCCTGAAGATCCCTGGGTGTAAGCTTTTATGCCTCCTAAGCTACATGTGAAAATTGTTGTTGGGGGGGAATTATTGTTTATTAACATATTAACACTGAAAAATGATAAGTAACTGCATTATCTCTTTTCTGTTATGCATGATTGTGTCTAAAAAGTGTCCTTGAAAACCAAGTTTAAGTATTATTCTTTTGGACCAATATTGTATTTCTGCTTCTCAGCTCCTACTTTTTGGAATACATACACTTTATGATTTCTGTTTCCTTCTTACTTTTCTGAGGTTTTTACTTGCAAAAATTTCTGTGTAGCTGTACAACATAGAGTGCATCTGTAATCAGAAAAATGAGGATATCAGGTTAGTGTCAATAACACATCTTGGTCTATTTACATGTGTACTACATATGAGATGTCAAAGTGGTTCATAGGACAAAGAACTGATTATATGTCAGAAGAAATACTCTTGGCTACTGCAACCAGTTTCCTCTTTTCTGTTCAGTTTTTTAGAAAATGTAGCAAGAACAAAGGAAAAACAATAGAGTGTAGACAAATGTTTTCCTATCACTTGCCAAAAACTTACTGGCTTTTATGAAATCACTTTTTTTCTCTTTTTCTTTTTTTTTTTTTTTAAATTTGTCTTCTGTGTTCCTTAATTTATACTTGAAGTGCTAGTAAATAGACTATTCTGAGCCATGAAATCTAAGCCCATGAAATGAAGCCAAATCAAAGAGCTTATGTTCTGCCTTTCTCATTTTCTTAAGTAGATTAGTCTCACAGTTAATATTTATCTCATCAGTAGGTGAAAAGGTAGCTAGATGCACAGTGTGTACTTTAAAGAAATTTAATTGCGTATGATCTTTCTGCACAGAATTTTTTTCCTTCTTTTTGTTGTTAGTATTTTTGCTGTTCTGATAAACATTTTTAAAATTCAGGAAGAGTTAACATATTTTAAGAAAATATTGCAGCATCCTTAATGAGGAAAAGGTAGACTTATAAATGCAACTGTATCCATTCCCCTCCCTTAAGGAAGAAAAAAGCCATCAGGCAGAAGAAGGACAAACTTGGTTATATATGTTGCAAATACAAGATGAAGATCAACTTTTAAATGGAGGGAAGGAGAAAATGTGGCCAAGACACCTTATCATAGATGGGAGGAGGAAAAATGTTGAGAAACTTGTCCCTGTTCCAACTTGATAGAATATATGACTCTAGTGACAGTGTGGAAGGAATTCAGTTCTTTTGTCTTCTATCCATCCTTCAGAGGATCCAAAGCCAGAGATGCAAAATGTTACAGGAGATACCAAGATCATCCTAGTTTTAAGAGCTTTGGAATTGAAGTTGGTATAAAGATCTTCTACCTTTGTTTAATTTAATTGCCCAATTTGCAAAATAGTTTGCAGTACTCAGTCTGAGTCTTGCAAATAAACCTCTAAGACCTAACAAAATTCACTGAAAGGAATTTTACTGTTCCATGTGTGAACTTTTTTATACTTACATGTGAACTTCTGTAGTCATAAAAAGGATCATTTAAATAATGATGCTCTTTTAGAAGAGTAAACATAGAAGACAAATGTCATAAATCCTGTTCCTGTTAACAGTTTAAAAACACTTTAGAAAACAGAACCTGTCTGCAGTAGTCTGCTTCAGCTATGATTGATGTTAAATATTAGATTTGCACAGCTTTTCAGTAGCTGATCCAATTTCAGTTCATCAAGACAGAATTAAAACAAAAGCAAGCTATAATTGGAAACCTAAATTGTGGAAATGTTGAATAATGCTTTCCTGTTTAGTTGTGTTTTGAAGAAGCTTAGCGTGGGGTTTAAAATAAGCTGTTTCGTGCTATTAGTATAAAATAATCTTCTCTGCTGAAGAAGAGGGTTTCTGAAAAAGGTTAGGGTGTTTTCTGTAATATAGATAGCGGTGATTTACTCCTAAATACATCCTATTAATTTACTTTCATAACATCAGAGTGTTTTACTCTGCGTAGTACTGTGTCGGAAAACTTGAACTTTTATATTTACAACTGGAAATAGCAATAAACATCCTCATCCATAGGAGAGTGTTTGAAAAGAGGTACTTAGAAACTAGCTGGGGTAGCATTCCAGATAACAAAATATGCTCAGCCTGGGATTTGTTAATTTTTATTTTAACAAAATTTTTTTCATTTTTAATTTTGTATAATGAGATAAATTTTAGTGATGGATTCGGAGAGCATAAGAGGAAGTGTGGAAAAAAAGGCCAAAGGATTCTGTTAGTATTTTCAAATTTAAATGAATGAGGTTTCAGTTCTAACTGACCAGATAAATGAATGTGTTGAGAAACCTCAGATTCCACTGACCTTAACAGAAATTTGCAGCATTTAGTGCCTTTGAACATCAAGCATTGAACTAAGGATCTAAACCCTCAACTTTTAACAAGCATACTTGATTCTTCTTTAGTCATCATTCCTAAATTCAAGATAATTAATTTTGTTGTGTCTAGAATAAAAGCGAAGACAAGACAAGACTTTCTTTATACCATTTGATCACTTACAGTTATCCATTTTGTCCTTTTCTTCAAGTTTGCTGATCTTGTCAGGAGTTCATGATGAGCTTTTAGGGGAGGCTATTTGTCCGTTTTCATGTATTTTGTATGGCTCTGAAAATGTGGGTCTGTATGAAAAGCATGTAGTGTTTGCCTTGTTCTTACATCAGAAGAATTTTTTCTTTTGTCCATTTTATGCTTGTTTCCAAAGGCTTAAAATGCAAGCTTTGTTTCTGCAATAATGGCTTAGTGTAGGCTTACATTGTTGATCCCCTCAGTAGATGCAATGTAATCCACTTTGGTAATGTGAATTTTTAAACAATCATCAGCCTTTGCTATTAACCCTTCTATACTAATGGTAATACTCCAGAAGAACTACAAAGGAATTTGGTGCTCAAGCTTAACATAAGACTTGAAGGACACTTAATGGAATTTACATTCCTTAGTCTAGTCACAGTGAATTGCAGAGCTGATGTTGAACTTGATTGGTACTGTATTCAATATAAAATTGTTGATTGTGAAGTTGATGCTGAAATACGACTTTGCAAAGGATTTCTTTGGGAAAATATAAAAAAATCCTTGAAATGTCCTTTGCAATTAATTGCTACTTCAGGATTCTTCTGTCTTCTTACTTTTGTTTGCTATTTAACTAGGTCAGTAGTAGAGTTTTCTCAAAATGCTTGGGTTTTTTTCTTTAAACTAGATAACATTATCTGCTGAAAAACAGTATGTTAGAATTATTCAGTCATGTTTTTATTCATTAAGCTGTTTGAGAATATTTTTTTGTCTAAAATAGGACAAGTATTTATGGCATTCCTTTTCCTTTAATTAGTCCTGTTATGTCTTAGTAGCAGATCAAAAAAATTTTCTTTGTGCCTAATGTGATTTTTTAAAACACCATTTTGCTCCATTTTTTCATTCTTACCTACTGACTGTTCTCCTTATCTACCTCTGTTCTTTTTTGATAAAACTGATAAACCAAGTAAAAATTGATGTGATTTCAGTGTGTATGACCTTTATTATAAAAAGAACATGGATGACTGAATTTTGTGTCTTAGCAATCAAAATTACTGCAGTGTATCAATAGTCCCATAGCGAAGATCTATCAAAGTTAATCTGTGTTTACTGTCTCCCCTTGGAGTATTTTGGATATCTCTTGTGTGGCAGTAAGATGAAGAGCTCTCTTCTGTTTCAATGCACTGTGTGAAAATTACTCCGTGTTTAACGAGACCAAGGTTTTATGAGGAGTCACTGAAGGATTATTAACAATGTCAGTAACTTAGCTAACATCCTCTCTGCAAAATTAGTAACTCAGGTTTGTGAGTTGATACCACAATCAAAAAAAGCCCAGATCACCTGGATTTGTTGAACGTCACAATTTAGTATGTTTTTGTGTTTTGGGTGGTAAAGGCAAGAGATTAGGAGCAGTGCAAGAGGGAGACTAATTCATCAAGAAACATAAACTTACGGAGTGCATACTTTTACTGTAGTCTTACAGCTTAAAGAACAACTCAAAACAACATGCATCCTCAAAAAAATTTAAGAAAAAGCATTATTGATAGTGTTTCTGGAAATGAGTATAAAACCTTCTCAAAGGTTAATGCCAGCCTGAGCAGCTCTGGTGTTACAGTACCTGAAACCAGCTGGACAATTGAGAAGACACATAAGATATGCTAGGAATAACGGTTCTCCCACCAGACTGCTCCAAAAAGGACAGTCATCATGAAATAATTAAACAATCAAGGAGTCTGCTACAGAGTTAACGAATAGGTTTTATTTTACAATGGACGGGAATGGAACAGCTGAGGGCAGAAAAAGGGAATTTTGTAAAACTTTATTCCATAATACAGGAGTATTCACCAGTTGGAGATTACTGCTGGATGAGCAACAAATTTTTGTCCTTCCATAACTATGTCTACATGAAGTGACTTGACGATGTGTTACTTGCAGTTATCGAAAACTCAAGTTCCATTACAGAGCTGGGTAGGATTAGTTGTTTAGAAGTTCTGGTGTTGTTAGTTGCTCTAACTATGTTAGATATGTTTGAGGACCAGTCTAAAAAGTTACTTTTAAAAGGAACTATTTTCTACCTAAGCGTATTGAATGGTTTTTTGGGCAAGTTTTTTTGAGCCTTGCTTGAATTTTTTGAAATTTTTATTCCATAGTGATAAATTGAACATTACAAGTGCATTTTACTTCCTAAATCCAAGGGATTATTTAGGTTTCAGATGCTGTGCAAGTGTTTATATAATGTTTAATAATATTCTGTCACTCAATTTCAAGAAATAATAAAATATGGAACTCAGAAACTGTCAAAACAAAAAACCAAAATGAAGTGTGGGTGCCAAAGATTTGAAAAGATTTTCCTTACTTTTCCATTATTGCATAATGAATAATTCTAACAATTTTGTCTAAACTTTAGAACAAAAAATACTTTTTTAAAAGACATGAATCAGAATACAAGAAATTCCATTTAGAGAATATAAAGTTCTTTAAAATAAGGTAGGGGGGATAAGCATGGAACAGGTCACCCGGGAGACACTAGGGTCTCCATCCTTGGGGATATTCGATACCTGACTGGACCCAGTCCTAAGCAATGTGCTCTAGTTTACTCTGCTTTGAGGTGGGTTGACTAGATGACCTCTAGAGGTCCCTTCTAGGTTCAGCTTCCATGCTGTGATCATAAACACCAATGCTTAACTCTGCAATGAACCAAAGCAGGGAGAGTTTATTTCAGCTCTAAGAAACGTGATTTCATGTGCTGATTGCAGGCTCTTATGTGTGGATTGGTTTGAAGCAATCATTGAACTGTGGAATAAACAGTATTACAGTAACTGTCTTTTTCTGAAAAGTGTTCATTTTGTCCGTTATAGTAGCAACCACTTCCATTTTTTATTAATATAATCAAAATTTAAATAACTTCTACAAAAAACAGTAAATGTTTTAGATTAAGGTACTAAAAGATCTGGATTTACTAAGATAGACTCCAAAAGATTAATGGAGCTGATGGATCTTAGAGGAAATGTGCAATAACCAGCCAAGAACACAATTAGCAATAATTGTATGCTAACACATACATGAGTAGGTATTTGAAGAAGAGAGAATTATTTTTCAGAAAGAAGCAACAGTGGCCCATCACTTTGAAGCAGCATTTTCAGAAGCCAAGTTGGAAAGCAAAAACTGTCTGATATATATATATGCATTAGATTTAAACAACTTTTAAAACTAATTCCATGACATACTAAAAACATGTCAAGGTAGAATTCATTTCTCAGATACCTGGGCAGGATAATTTTACAGCTACTTCTACATTGTAGAAGCTGAAAATGTATTAAAAACCTTCTATGTTTGTTTGTGTGTGTTTAACAAAGTTCTGCTGCCTTAGACGGTTATCAGGTGGTTATGCCCATGGCAAGTGAATTTTCAAAAATTAAATGTAATGGAAACCAATTAGCATTTAATGAAAGATTCCACACACACACTCCCCACAAAGTCAGTTCTGTTTAGGACCATATATACTTTTACACTTGGGTGAAACTTGACCATTCTGATGATTACGAGAAAGAAACAACCTTTACAGTGTAAATATCAGTAAGTAATTTGGTTCCATTTTTTCTTTAAATTTTAGTCCCAAGAAGACGAATAGAATAATCCAAATAAGCATCTGTTCATTAATTTTGTAAATTTTATTCTGTTAGCTAAGAAGGGTTATTAATGTCAGGCAATCTGGATTGTTTGAATCTCATGATTTAACTTCAGAAAACAAGAGAATAGTTAAGAATTTTGCTAGTGTTCATTCTTTATGCTTTTATTTCTGAAAACAGGTGCAGTTTGAATACCAGTTAAGATAAAGGTACTATGTCTATTTTGCAACGCAGCCTGAAAGGACTTAGGTTATGGACACATTGACAGTAGTTGGAAGTACTAAAGAACTTCAGATCTGGGTGGCACTGGTCCAAAACCACTTAAATATGAGAAAGATTTAACTGTGGGTCTTTGTGAATACGTATGATAGTATTTCTGATTTTACTGTCCCTGTAAACATGGGTATTGGGCGTGTTTTGTCCCTTGATGCTCCATCCAGTGTCTGAAGTCTCTATATTCTGAGTAAAGATTTATGTAGTGCCACTCATAATGGATTTCAGTTCCTTAAAGTCTTACAAGATGCTACAGCCTTTGGTGAAGGATGGAGAAGATAGGGATGTTTCTGAAAATTATAGCCAAGGGTGATGAGTAGTGAATTGTTTCTGATATTTTATGTATATTCATGAGGAATTCTGTGTGTAAGGGAGAATACAAAGAAATACATTACTTTTCTGCTTTTTTTGAATGTCCACTCTATATTGTAATTCCTATGAGCAGTTATCCAAAGCTAATAATAGAAATAGTTAAAGTGTGATGAGCTTAATTATGTGGGTTCAGCCTTGTATGATTTGCTAGTTACTGCCTAGACAGATAACTCTCCTTAGTTGCTATCCCACACAAACAAAGGATTACCCATGGGGGAAATCTCATTACCTGAAAGTGATGATCTGGGATTGCATAAGGTCAAAAATTACTGCAGGCTTTAGAAATGGCTGATCACTGACTAGTTTAAGAGGAGAGACCAGAGAGGGAATCTTGGTACAGGAGATCCTAACTTTAGAGTTGAATCAAAGTATAGAAGGGGCAAAATAAGAATAAAACTTCTGGACTTTTGGAAATTTGTCTCAAAGCATTGAGTGGTATTTGATAGAAATCAGAGAATCACAAAATTGTTATGCTTCTTGCTAAATACCTTGGTTGCTTCTGCCTAAAATTCTTCAAGATACATTACTTACAGAAAAATTACCTCATTAAACTGAAACTGTCAGTAATGTTTACAAATGGAGAAAAATACTATTAAGAAATGTATTCCATGAAAAATGCAATGTTTAAGGGGGAAATGTTAAGTACATTTAAAATAAGAGATACTAGTCTATGCAGCAACAGTTTCCAGGATATTTGCTCAGTCTTTAGCCAGGATGTTATTGAGAAGTGCAATATATTTTTAAAATTGCATTTTAAGGCCATTTAAAGAGTACAGTATGTGCATTTCAGACATATAGCAGACACAGTAGGCTATCTATTCTAGGCAGTTGATACTGGGGAATTGTCAAGTCTGTAGGTAATTTCAATGGCCCCAAGAAGAAAGATGTAGGCAAATGGAAGGTGTTTGGTGGAGAACAAAATAAGTTGGAGTTTTAGTAAAGGCAGTGAATGAGATTAATTTGAGAGAGGTAGTTTTGTTTAGTTTAGAAAAGAGCAGATTCAATGGTCATATAGCAGCTTTCAACATGAATGCCTGAGGGAAGTCTCATACTTTGAATGAGGAGAGGAAGCTGAGCTAAACTGCTTGTGAGGAGTGCCTGCTCAAGACCGCTGAAGGCGGACTCTTCTCAGTAGACCTGAGCTTAGAAGAGAAGTTAGGAGAACTGAAGGTTTGTAGAATGGGTAAGATATACTGGAATGCTCTTGAGTTCCTTCCAAATCCTTTATTTGCATATTGTATGTATTCTGTTATAACTTACGAGTCTTACAGTAGGATGCTGTTGCGGTAAGAATTTAATATTATGATTTTTAATTATATGGCTATTTATTACGTGCCCGTGCAGGAAAGAATGAATTTTAAAGATATTACACAGGAAGAATATGAAAGGTTTTAAAGAAAATTGGAAAGAGGCCTTCTTAGCTACCACTGAAGAAGAATTATGCTATTAGAAACATTTGCAAAGCTTTCTGTTACAGAACATATGGATTCAACATGCCTGTTGTTTTTCCAGCTGGGAGCTTGGCATACTTATTGTGAACTGTTCCTAGCCGCACGATCTAAAGGTCCACAGACTGGTTGAAAGTGACTGCTGATCCTACAATGCGCTTCCTTTTTTTCCAAATGAAGCACTGGGAAAAAAAGCAGCAGAGGAATAGAATCAAAGAATCATTTAGGTTGGAAAAGGCCTTTAAGATCACTGAGTCTGTTAACCTAGTACAGAGACTAAGAAGGCATTAAGTATCTTAGCTTTTTCCTCATCCTTTGTCACTATGTTTCCATCCACATGCCATAAAGGATGAAATTTTGCTTAGCCCTCCTTTTGTTGCTGATGTATTAATAGAAGGATTTTTTATTGTCTTTTGCAGGAGTAGCCAGATTGTTTTGGTTGGGCTTTGCCCCTTGTAATTTTCTCCCTGCAGAGCCTCACAACATCCTTGTGGCCTGCCCCTTCTTCTAAAGGTCATAAACTCTCCTTTTTTCTTTACATTTCTGCCAGACCATTCTTCCCCACTAGCTTGTCTTTCAGAACGAGTACAACCTGCTCCTGTGCCTTTAAGATTTCCTTCTTGAAGAATAATGCTGTTGTCATCTTAAGGAATAGATGTAGTTTCAGAGATTCTGTGTGTACCCATGCAATGATGTTGAACCTATTTGAGGGAATAGGAATCATCAGGACAAATAATGGGCTGGATGTTTCATCCTTACATTTTATAACTTTTTCTTTTTTTTCCTCTTAAACTACATTTTAAAAATCTTTCTTCTCTTCCTGTTGTTGCTTCACTCTGTTTGGCTACCATGAGATCCTATCTGCTATCCCTCTCCTTTTTATCAAGTTTTCTTTGGACTACAGATGCTGGTAAATTTATATAAATCCTGTGTATTCTGTGGCACTACTCTGTTCATTAACTGCATATAGATTTTTTTCTTCACATGCTGTAGAGATCAATATTCCAGTAGAAAGGGTAGAGAATTGTAGCAGTTCAAAATAGCTGCCCTTCGCAGTGTGCCCCTGATAGAAGTTTAGCTTGGCTGGAAGTATTGATGTGCCATTGATATAGCATAGTACATCCAACATCTTCCTACAAAGTTAAATAACAAATGGACCAGGTACAATTGTGTTAGTTAAATATAGATGTATAAATATGTATGTGTATATAAATAAATAAATAAACAACCTGCATAGCTTATTTAGTACTATGTGTTCTGTGTCAGAAGCTGGAAAGTTGCTGGTTGGTTTCACTTGCCATTGTTTATTTTGGGATGGCTTTGAATGGCATGGAATGGATATGTGGGAGGTTGTTGATTTTGGTAAGGCATTACAGGGAGAACTCTTGTTTATGGCTGTCCTTACCTCAGATTGGAGAAAGTGTTAATACATCGGAAAGTCTTGTCTCTTTTTTGCACTCATTTTTATTATACATCATACAGATTGTCAAAGCTAAAAAAAAAGGCGCCTTTTCTGTACATTCCTGTGCTGAAGTATTGTGCATTAGCAGTATTAATACATTGAAACATAATAAATGTAATTAAATTTATAAAATGGGCTTTCCATACCTGTCAACCAGAAACCCAGTAGGAAGTCTGATCATAATTTAATTCATAGTTTCTGAATGAAAAGTAGTTCAGCAAACTTCTACTAAAGTTGGAAAGTGCCTACTCAACACTTCTTGTTTATTAGAAATTGAACAATTTTGGACAAGTTCCAAATCATTCCATCTTAAGTTTTCATCCAAAAGGAACAGTTCTTGATCACTTCTCTAATCTCTGTCCAAACCAAACCAGCAAATTTTAGACAAAGCATTGGTGCAGCTTATGAAGCAGTGACCTAATACACCAGAAAGAGTGTTATGAATGACCATGTGAACACACAGAAGAGAGTTAAGTCTTCATTAAGAAATACATACTAAGATAAATTCAAAATCAGGTGATGTATGCCATGATTTTTTTAAAGAAGAAGTAAATAATAGTAAACTAGAGAATAGCAATGTTTATACGGTTTCTCCTAGCATTCCCTATTAATTAATCATTTTCACGTCAGAAGTGTCAAGCAGATATTCTGGGCACAGAGATAGGGAAAACTTTTATCAGATGGATGGCATATGTACCTGATGCTTCAGAAAAATACAAGAGAGAATTAATCTCTTAAATGTGCATGAGTTCTTATATCTGCCAGGGATGAGAGTTCGTTTATGGGGGTAACTGTATATGAGAGCTTGAAAAAGAACAATTACTTATTTAGGGCATTTTGCTCATTTATAAATCTTAAAAACCACTTGACATAGGCTACATCATGACTGTTTATTAGAAAGTCTAGACCTGTAAGACAGTAACCTATTTAGTGTGCCTTATTCCTCTGATGCCCTTGTCTGGTCTACATTTATCACTAAACAGGAACATGAGGCAAAAAAAATTACTAAATACAAAATTTTTATCATGCATTTTCAAAACAGTGTTGTGATGTTCTTTTGATAATATAAGTTTTCTAGGAGGTTATTGCATGTTAATATGAGATGCAGAAGAGTTTCAGCAGTGAATTGCTAGACAGTATGTATAACCTTCATCTTTACTATCTCAAAAAGTAGAGGTGAAACTGTCGAGCTGGTGACTTCTTGCCCTAGCCAGTAGACTTTCCAAAGTCTGTGACCCCCACAACTTTAATAGCTGGATGATTTGGCCATGATCCAAAAATTTTTCTGTTTTAGTGGCATACCAGAAGAGACTATGTGCTGGCGACTTGTATTTGCATAAGTACTGCTTTGTCAGATGCAATTTATCTGGAGATACTGGCAATAAATCTCTTGCATTGCAAGAATGCAACCCAGTTTTTTCCCCTCTTTTAAGCACAAGTCATTACTATATTATTTGTATTATGCTTTAGACGCTAGTGGGTTCTTAGAGAAATCCACTTTTCTGAGCACTTGGCAGCCATACAGTGAGACAGTCCATGGTCTCAAGAGCATGCATAGATAATATGGGAAGTCGAGCACAGGGAAACATGTTGATTTGCTCAGTGTCATGCTGCCCATTCATGCTGGTCAGAAGTATTCATGTTCTTCACAGTTTACTACCCTCACAGTCTACTGTGGAGTCAGATTTTCAGGCTGAAAACAATTTATATAAACTTAAACAATGCAGTTCTGCTGACATGATGAAATTTCAGTGTCTAAAAAGATAAAAAGGTAAAGCTGCATAGTGTAAATGTGCACACTTTTTAAAGTTGAGGAACTATATTTCCTTCAAGGAGAAGATGATTTGGGGGTGGGAATTCATACTTTTTCAAGACACCTGGATGGTAGTGGTCTACTAGTTGAAAAGTTATTTCTTCTCAGTTCTTGTTTCTTACTCTCCATAGAAGCTGAAATACTTTGGTTTAGTCATAGTAATAATTTTAGTCTTTCTTTTGAAATGCACCTTTGCAGCTTAGGATATGGCTGAGTTCTGAGATGTTAATCTCTGTCCTTTTGCATGCTTCTTGTTTTGACATGTTTTGTAAACCAGTAGTGACAGCAGCATCAGTTAGAGGTGGTCTTTATTGCATCTTGAAGAAAAGTCATTGACTTGAAGCAGATTGATCAAGTTGACCTGACATTTGTCAAAAATGTATTTAGGCCCATGTCTTGAGTTAAAGTGATAAAAATCTGGATGTAGCAAGTACATAGGTTAAGTAAAAATAAATAAATAAACCAAACCAACCAAAACTACCCAGCTTGGAGGGATTTTCTAGGTGTTTGGCATGTTTGAAATACTGCGTTCTTATCACATAACTTTACAGGGGCCCGATTTTAGTCTCCCACAGATGATAAAATCTCAATGACTGAGTTTGTGGAATGTCGATACTGTTAACAGTAAGTACCCCTAATGAATTTATTTTTCTTCCCTTTTCTTTATGATTACAGTTTCTGGTTTGTTTTTTTGTTTTTTTGTTTTCTTTTATACCAGCTCTACAGGTTATTGACACGGGTCTGAGCCCTCAACTCCATTATTTTTTTTTTGTCTGATTCACTGATATCTTTTTTTCATCATTTTTTCTTTTATGATACATGTTGGCCATCTTCTTTTCTTCTCTCTCTCTATTACTATGTCTTTTCTTGTATGGAGGAAGGAAGCTCTGATTTTTTGTCTTCTTCCTGATTATCTTCTTAGATCTAACTTTTAGCAAATTATTCAGGAAATAATTTAACTTAACCTAATCTCCCATTCTGCTTACATTCCAGGAAAAAAAAAAAAAATTGAAGGATCCTAGTGCTCTCATTGGTACAATATGGGAAAAAGCTAATATCAAATGTTACTGAATATTAGAATTACTGTAATTTAATGTGTCATTGAAATAGTCATATTTTCTTGTCTGTCACTTAATCATGTTAGTCTTTAGTAACCAATTAAGGCTGATGTTCATGTTGGCTATCACAGCAATCTGAGGAACTTTGGATTTGCTTAGGTGAAATGTGCTTTCAGTGCTACGGGTGGACTATATTACTGCCTCAGATTTGTTTTTATAGGTATTGGTTGTGAGAGGTATGTCAAAATTCTCTCAATTTAAAATCAGTGAAGCAACCAGGGCACAAAAACACCCTGGCCTCTCTAAAATGATGGTTTGGTTCTTAGAGCAGGAGGCTTTTCATCTGGTACAAACAAGAATAGTTTTGTATAATATTCAGTAGTCTGTTAATTCTGAAAGTGAAGACATTTCCTGAGTATCTTTCTTTCTGTTTTGAAAGACAATTCATGAAATGTTCACTATGGTAAACAACCAAAGGCTGACAGTTACAACTGAGGTATGGTATTGAACTTTGGAATTTTGACTAAAGCATTTGTGTTTTTAGGTAATGTTTTTTATAGCATATCCTTCTTCTTGAAAAATTATGCTTGATCAGTGTACCTCTTCGATAAGGGTTTTACATTTGATTTGTTTGCTGTAAACTTTCATGAAAAAATGCTGGTGATCAGTCTTTATTACAAGAAGAAAAGAAATACTGGAATTTTTTTTTTCTTTTTTCCCCCCTTCAGTAAAAGAGTCCTAAAAAAGCAGGCCCCATTGAAAGGCACTATGTGGCATTATTTACCCTCTTTTAAATGATCTGATTAAAGAAAATTTGTAATTGCCTTTTGAGTTTGTATTCATCTCTGCAATTAGCAATGCTGTGCTTAACAGGTAAGTTTGCCATAGATCTAAATGCTTGCATTTTTTTGAAGGATGAACCATGGTTAGGAGGTGACAGTAATAGTGTATCTCAGAATCTGGGTTATATTTTTAAGGCAGCCTTTTGAAGTTGATGTCTGGAGACAGACAAACATCTTACCACTGCTGTTTAAATCAAGTAAGTGCTAGGAGAGGCATTACTGCTTCCTGATTGCATTCATTTGGAGGTTGCTAGTAGCAGGGGCTAAGTTTATAATTTTCCCTATGGTCTTCTTAGTCCTAGACAAACTGTGTCAATTTCGTACCCAGCTGTTTTTACATGTTTTCTTTTAACAGCCTTCATTTGCACTCTTACTTTATAAAATCACCTAACTTCAAAGGAGGGTAAGGTTCTCCCGGTGAGGTTAATATTTCCCTTGATTCAGTTGGAACTACATTAGTTTTTTCCTCTTTGATCAAGTGTTCGTTATTGATTCATAGGATAGATCATCTTATGACAACAAAACATTCAAGCCTAATGTGTTCTGGAAACTGGCTTTCAGGGTTTATATGACAAATCACAGAGGTGGTGAAAAAGTATCCATGGTGTTGACTATGGGGCAAGGAATTAAATGGGGCTTTCGATCTGTGAGTGCTGGTGGTTATCCTCATGTTCCCTATCATCATAGCCTACTGCTTGGAAAAGGTGGTATGGAAAATGGGCAAAATTCTTAGCTGAGCCAACAGTCTGTTTTTCTGTATTGATAACACACTCATGCTTTCAAGCATTCATCAGCTTGCAGCATGGCTGCCTAGTAACACAATTTAGAGCAGAGCAGAGCTATTTCTACAAGATGAGCTTTTTGAGAATTCCATGGGGGAATTTGCCATGTAAAGCAGATCTGTGCCTTCAAAATGCAATTAAATCTGTAATAAATAAACAGGATCAATAAATCTTAAGCAATTGCATGTACTGATTGGGCAGAGTACCTGGGATGAAAATAGCTCATTTTAGCATGTACTTCTATCCCACTAATTCTGAAAGTTTTTGGTGGATTGCTTTCAAAAGTTGCTGTTTCCCAAACACTGTTTTCAACAGCTTATGGACACCTTCTGAAAGGGTACCATTCAACTTCCTCTCTTTACTTCCCATGGAAACTACTGACTTTTATAACTTAATACGTCTGTGTTTTGGTATTTTTTTCATGTAGATGAAGTTCAGTGCTCTATTTCACAGAACATTTGAAAGACTGTTTTCAGTGAAGGTGTTCACTGTCAGCCATTTGTACTTACATAGCGGGTTCTAGCATTGCTGGTCTCAGAACTGTTTTACTTTCATCATAATTACTATAGAGAGGTAGATTCATATGATCAGTCTAGAGTGCCAGGTATAAATGCTTTATTATTATAAATACAAATTTATATAGATATATACAAAGAGTAAGGACATATCCATCTCAACCCTTCTTACCATCTTCCTTCAAATAATATTTTGTTGAAATTAATTTTAATACCATATTTATAGCTTATATTCCCTAAAGCAACACATTCAAAAGCTGACTAGTAAATCACAGAGTGATTTGCTATGGAAGTGAACGATGATCTAGGTTTATCCCTCCTGCCACAGGAAGGGATGTCTTTCACTAGATCAGGTTGTTCAAAGCTCTGTCGAGCTGGGCCTTGAACACTTCCAGGGATAGGGTATCCACAACTTCTCTGGGCACCCTGTTCCAGTGCCTCACCACTCTCACAGGAAATTTTTTCTTCCTATTATCTAATCTAACTCTCTCCTCTCCCTCCTTTCCTAATACTATGTTCCCATGTAAAATGTCAGTCTCCCTCTTTTTTATAAGCTCTCTTCAAGTACTGAAGAGGCTGCAATGAGGTCTTTATTTCTCCTCCTGCCTCTCAACCTATCTTCATAGGAGGGATGGGCCATCCCTCTGATTATCTGCATGCCCTCCTCTGGACTTGCTCCGATAAATCCATGTGCTTTCTGTGCTGAGGACCCCAGAACTGGATGCAGTACTCCAGGTGGGGTCTCACCAGAGTGGAGAATCCCCTCTCTCGACCTGCTGGCCACAGTGCTTTTGATGCAACCCAGGATGCAGTTGGCTTTCTGCACTGCAAGTACACACACAAGCTGGTTCATGTCCAGTTTTTCATCTGCCAGAATGCCCAAGCCCTTCTCCACAGGGCTGCTACCAATGACTTTTTCTCTCAGTCCATACCCAGTCTGGGAGTGCCGTGACCCGGGTGCAGCACACTGCACTTGGACTTGTTGAACTTCATGAGATTCTAACAGACCCACTTCTCAAGTTTTCCCAGGTCCCTCTGGGTGGCATCCTGTCCTTCAATTGTATCAGCTGCACTGCTCAACTTCAGGTCATCTGCAAACTTTCTGAGGATGCTGCTTCCAAGACAGAACCCTGAGGGATGCCACTCATCACTGGTCCTTTTACCTATCTTGCATCTTTTTTCCTACTTTCAAATTTTTAACTTACCTCAAACACTATATTACCAATTATAATTTATTTTTTACCTTCAGATTTATCACTGTGAACTTTTCTCCAATTGATTATTACCTCCCTTGTTCAAATTTCTTTGTATTTTAATATAATTCTTTGCACGAGTTTGGAAAATAAGAAGTGGTCTCAGTATTTGTCATTCTTTATTTAGACAGGAATTAACTTCAGTAGAATAGCAAGTGGATAGAATGAGCTGTTTTCATCCAGCTGAAAGTTTAATCTAGCGGAACACTACTGATTGTATTAACTTGACAAGGTTAGTAATTATATTTAGAGAAGGCATATTGTTTCTTTCTGCCATACTGCCATAAAATAAAGGTTTGCTGATTGTTGTTGCAAAAATTGGGCCCGTTTTGTATTGTAATAGTCTAAAAATAAAAATGAAGTTCCTAGTGGAATCTGATATTCTCTGGGCAACCATTATGGTTTATAGCAACTGATGTCACATAGATTTCTGAAATTATGCCTGTATGTTGAACACCCAGAGTTTTCAGGCTTTTTTCCATTTTAATCAAAACCAACTGTGTCATTATTCTGTTCCTTCTCCCTTTTCCAACCATTATTTGGTTTCTGTTGCATGATTTATGAGTACCTGTTGTAGTCTTTTGTGTTGATAGTGTTTACCCATCTGGACTGTCTTAATTTCAGTCCAGCATAATGTGTCTTTTGGCTGGTTTGCTCTGTGCTGTCAATCTCTCTTTCCTGAAATCAAAATGTGCAAGGAATTTAACACCTGTGAAGTGATTCCAGAAAGAGGTAATATCAGTGAATCCATTACTTGCTGTTGTTGTTGCAATAAAGTAATGGTTAAGATCAAGAAAAAGCCCAAACACAATGATTTAACAGTCAGTAGAAGTAATTTAAAGGAATCAGAATTCACTTCTTGTTTAACATAACTAAAAAAAACAAAGCTCCTTTCTCTGCATGAAGCGAAACCCATTTTCTCTGTACATTTTTGTATTTTACTTTTTGAAGGGTGTTAAGTTCTGTGAAAGTTCTATTTTGCTAGAAAATATATGAAATTTTATAGAAAGATGCACACTACATTACAAAAGATGCTTTTCACAGACACATGAATTCAGTGGCCCAAATTGCATTTTGAAGCAAAGAAATTTAAACATATGTGTGTGTGTATATATATATATATATATATATATATATCCCTTAATTCACAGTCTTATCACAGGCTCAAAAATGATGAGATAAATCACCCCTTCTTCTGTTTGGTTCCCATTGCATGTCAGAAGTAATTGCTGATGAGCTGGTGAGGGATAGATATAATTTGGAATTGTTGGATGGCAGTTTTGTCTGTATGGCGTTTGTGTGGCCAGGTTGAGGTAGTGAGGAGCATGGGAGGCTGCAGGGGTGACTTCTGCTAGAAGCTGCCAGAAGCTTCTGCCATGTCTGGTAGAGCCAGTGCCAGACTGCCCAAGATGGACCTGGTGCTGGCCAGGGCCAAGCCCGTCAGTGACCTGTGAGAAACCTGTGCTGGAGCAGGCTCCTGGCAGGACCTGTGACCCTGTGGAGAGAAAAACCCACTCTGGAGCAGGTTTGGTGGCAGAACTTGAGACCCCCATGGGGGACCCACACTGTTCCTGAAGGACTGTACCCAGTGGAAGGGATCCCCACTGGAGCAGTTCATGGAGAACTGCTGTCCATGCCAAGGACTCATGTTGGAGAAATTAATGAAGGACTGTTTCCATGAGAGGGACACCGTGCTGGAGCAGGGGAAGGACTCCTCTGAATGAGTAGAAAAGCAGCAGCAGAGACAACACATGATGAGCTGACCCCAGCCCCCCTGCCCTGTCCCCCTGGTCCATTGAGGGAAAGGAGGAACTAGAATTTCGGAGTGAAATTCAGCCCGTGGAGAATGGAGGGATGGGAGGAAAGTGTTTTAAGATTTGATTTGATTTCTCATTATCTTCCTCTGATTCGACTGGTAATAAATTAATTTCCCCAAGCTGAGTCTGTTTTGCCCTTGACAGTAATTGATGCTTGATCTCCCCTACCCTTACCTCAACCCATGAGCCTGTTGTATTTTCTCTCCCCTGTGCTATTGAGGAGGGGAGTGATAGGGTGGCTCTGGTGAGCACCTGGTATCTAGCCAGGGTCAAACCACCACGCTGTCTTACCTAGACCATAAGGTTTTTCTTCCCCACATTTGAAATCTTTGATAAATGAAAATGTATGTATAAGTAATATGAATTAGCTTACACGAAACAGCTGAAATAAGGAAAACTTATATAAGCTCTTCCTTTATTCCTCAGCTGCCTTTCAATTTAAAAAGGTAGAGATGACTGACAGTGCAGGCTAACACTTAATGAAGAGCAGACAACTCTTTCTGGGAGAAACTTAGCATGGAATTTTTTTTTTTCTCCAAAGTAGCCCCATCTGACATCTCTTCAGTGGCTGAACAAGTAGTCTTGAATCTCTTTGCTTGGTGTTCTTGGACTATTTTTTTTTAGATAACCAAGCTCTTTTGATAAGCATTTTAATCTTTCTTTTTAAAAGAAATCCTGTAGAAGCTTTACACATTCTACACATTTATTTTACATATAAATGGGATGGAAATAGGAAGCGTCTATAGAACCTATTGTGAGAGGACTCTCAGTATATTTTCATTTTGCCAGAGAAACAGTAAGTCTGTGCTAGTGACTTCCTTTTATTCATTGTACTGTGGAAAAGATACAAGGATTTTCGAATCCTAAATTGCTTTCTTTGAGCAGTTGATTATAGTACATATTACTTGGTGTGTTGGTATATTAGCTCACTATACAGAAGGTTAGACACCTGATGGGTGTCTAACTGCATATTATTGGGGCTAACATGATTAAAGGTTTTGTTGTACATCTGAAGAAGCAGATAAGTTGTGTGATGAATCTGGTGACTAAACAGACTTAAAAATATTCATGCTGTAGTAATCTGAATCTGATTGATGATGTGACCATGACTGCTGATCTGTGTCTTTTCAAGAGATTTATACAAATTTCTAATTATGCCATTCATATGAAAATATTACATTTAAAATGACTTAATTTATATCAGATGTAGATTACCAAAAGATAAACATCTGGGATTATTTATTTTTCAGAGTTAACAGGATGCATAAGCAAAATGTTTGAACATTTCTGACATGAAGTATTTTGTAAAAATATAGTTCAATATTGTGCGTTAATTATCTTTAACATTAAGATGTATGAACACTCTTTTGTGCTTTTATCAAGTGCTTTCAGTGTATGGAGAAATGAAAGCCTAATCATATCATATTTACAGTTTATTCTCAAGAAATTAAGCAAATAAGTAGTCCAGAAAACAACTGGTGAAGTTAAGAAATGCAAGAAATTTGCAGTAGAAACATGTTGGTAAATGCACTGACTGGAACAGATTTTGGAAGTTGAATTATATTAGCATAAAGTATGGTAGGAACAGTGCATGCCTGCCAGTCAACTGTTCAAGGAAATATTATAAATCTTCTTAAATTGTATCGAGAAATTAAATTGAGTCCTCTCTTCTGCACCCAGCGGTGTTTCTTGAGGATTTAGAACATGTCTTTAAATTTCATGATTGCTTTGTCTTTTTCTGTTCACACCATGGAGCTTGTGAGCAGTAATCCTCCCTGCTGTTGTTGGTACATTTGTGGAGTGCACATTCTTTATCAATGTAGCATATAGAACAAACCTTCATTACTGGAGGGCCTAAACATTATCTGTGCTTTAGAGCATCCTATCATTTAATTTATTATAACTGGTTATTTCCAAATGGAGACCTGTTGAAAAGCATACTCTAATCTTATTGACTTGTATTAATAGCTTCCTGGCAGTGTTCCTTTCTGACTTCTACAGACAAGGTAATCTGTGTTTCATCTGTCCCATCTCTCTGTTTTGAAATTATAAATTTACTTTAAGGCAAAATGCAATGTCATTTATCCTGTGAAAAATAACTATAATATTTGTTGCTTTAGTTTTCTTCGTAGTGAGTGCAAACACAACGTTATCTTTCAACGTGACCCTTCTGCCAAGCACCTAAGTTGGTACTGAAGCATCACTATTTGGATATGGTGTAGGGTGGGATCTTTGTTTTCTAATTGCCTGTTTGTGGGCTCAGTGCATGAATGAATGACCAGAAGTCTGTGAGATGAGGCTTTGCTGTCACCTGAACCCTGTCACACAGAGGTAGCCCAAAGCCTCGCCTTGTTCTGGTAAAGCATCAGTGAAGCAGATGCTGACTTTGCCCTGAGATCTCTGTAATCAATGTTTGTATTATATATGCAAAGTGCCTTACTACAAAAATCACTTTTGATTTAATTTCTGTCTATACTGTTTGGATTATAGCACATCTTAATAGTGACATTACTCTCAATAGGCTTTGGAGAAAAGATTATTAACTTTCTATGTTGACACAGCCAGTCAAGAAGTTTCTGAATCTTACAGAGAACATGTTACTTTGAGAACATGACAGTAATATCTATCATTATGTTGTGCTATTGCTTTTGTATTGCTCGTATCTTTAATTTTTGTACAAAATCTAAAGCATATAACATCTGCCCGTATTTGCTGACTGATCTCCCCATTGCTGCTGGCACAACATAGGTGTCTATGAATGATAACTGTGTGAGATTTTTATTTGCTTGTTCTCTATCAATTTCCTTCCAGCTTTTGGTGCTTGATTGAATTAGTGTGTCATAGTGCTTGGTACTTATTGTGAGTTCACAGATCTGAAAAATACGTTACTGTAAATTGTTTTGTTCTTGCTCTGCTGAACCTGTCTGGTTCCTGCTCAGAATGTAGGAGAAAGATTCTTTTCTCTACATTGCATTTATGTGTTCAGTGGATTAAGGGTTATTTAATGCACATTTCTTCTCTGATGACATTGTTTACCAGTCCTAGAGACGGTCACAACTGTACTAGGTAAAAGTTTAAAAGAATTATGTGATTTTGTTAGCCTGTAAAATGAGTTGTAGCTATTGTGCCTAAAGATTTTGTGCTATACAAATATTCCAAATTTACTGTTCTTTAAATAAATAGTTCCCACAAATTATAATCTTAAACCATTTCGGTGTTTTAATATTATTTAGAAGCTTGCTGATAACATCTAATCTTGATTGAATTCTGAGAACTGCACTATCTTTTCAAAATACTTATTCAATATTAGAAAGTAACTTTGAGAGCAGAGGTAAGCCTCAATTAGTTCTCGTCACTTGACTCTGACTTTTGACTGGCCTTGAGTACGTTCTGTCAACCAATGACACATGGGGTCAGGTACAAGAAGCACAGTAGCAGGAAAGAAGTTTTTCACAAAAAAAGTCTGTAAACAGTTCATAGAAAATCTATTTTATGCATTTGTAGAACTTTAGATTTCTGAATCATTTTGATGACCTAGCACGTCTTACTCCTTAGGTTGATGTGGCTGCCTGATGTTTGGTAGGAAGACATAAGGCAAGGGAGTGAAGACTGCAGTTCTCTTCTGCGAAAAGAATAAGGAATATAAATAAAACTGATATTTGCAAAATACGATTTAAAACTCAAAGCAAACCTCTGCTCTATTTATTTTGAAGGATCTAAGGATAGAATTGTCGTCTTGCCATATTCAGTTCAAAGCAAAGCACTGAAGACATTAGGCTTGTTTCTCTTGTGTTTTAAATTCAGCTGACATTTCTATGTTTCTTACAACAAAACATTTTTTGGCTTTAATGATTAATTCAAATACAGTGCTGAAGGTAGTACTTCCTTATGAGTAAATAAAGTAATCTACTATGGACAAAAATGAAAATGTCATGTTTTCTTTTATAATGAGAACTGAACATGTCATGTATCTGCAAGAAAAGGAATAGAGCTTTCTGCCCCTACACAGCACATAAGGACTGTTCATCATGAAGTATCAGAAATTAATTTCAAGTAGAGCCTACAGCTTGCAAAGCAAAAGCAGATTTAGAAGTGGCAAGACTTAGTGGGCAGTATTTCTGAAATAAGAGTGACTTTTCCTCCAGCTGTTACTGAGTTATTTACAAGCTTATGAGTGCAAATACTGGACATCGAGGGTTCACTGAAGAAAATAAAACTGTAGATGAATGTATTGGAAGTAGGTATAAAATTTGGCTGAAATTTTGCCAAATAGATACATTAATAGGAAACAAAGGCACTTCATTGCAATTACAAGTCATCCAGTGACACTTTGGGTAATAAACCCTAATATTTAGCTAATCAGTTCTGGATATAAAACAATACCATGGCATTTAAATGAGCAAACGTGAAAGTGAGCAAACATAAAAGTAAGCTGACAGAAAATCAGTGGTCAAAAATGCTGTTGATATACCCTATGCAAGCAATAAAGCTTTTACTTCTGAATTTTTTAAAGTAACTTATTAGGCTGATCAGGCTAAATCTGGACAGTGCCTTGTTAACTAGGAAAAGCTCCTTCTGTTTAGATGATGGCTATGGGAAGCTCCATACTTTTGTTATGTGTTTTCACGCCCCCTTAACTTTTTAAGTATTAAATATTATGCAGAGAAGAAGCAGAAAGTAAGGACAGGAATGCCATTTTGACAAATATAGAAGATGTGGAGCTAAAGTACCTACAATACCTATTTCTTTCCTTGTTTTTCTTAATTTTTAAATAGAAGACTAACAGTAAACCCACGTAAACTCTTCTAGGTGGTGCGTGGGAAGTAAATACAGTGGCAAATGCAGCTATTTAAAGATGGGGATGTAGCTGCCTTCCTAGTCTTGTCCATGCTAGATTAGGAAGTGGCTTTCCTTGGAGAAGAGGATTAGGAATGTATCTTCTCAAAATGAAAACTAGATACAGACTTCTTTCATACGAGAAGCAAAAGCTTGCATTGGGTGTACAACCTCCTCCTCTTTGCTCTGAAGTAAAAGCTTTGAACAAAGCTATAATGCCATATATTTTTACTCTATGCCAGATTTCTAATAAAAACTCTGGTAAAGCTGCAATTATATTACTGTAATTTGATTAAGGCAATGTGATTTTCTCTCTACTTAACATATATTTATGTAATTTTAAGTTTGTCACAGGGATTTTATGAGTATCTGTGAGTTACAAAGAAATAATAAAATCTGGAGTAAAGAATCTATAAATTTTTCCAAATATGGAATGTAACTAGTGTGTTTGACAAAGAATGTCATATAATGGAACTCTAGTCCAAGCAAGATGTCTGTTTATTGTAAAATTTATTACAAACTCATAGGATAATTTCTCATTGACATATTCTTATTATATTGTGTTATTTACTATTCTGGACCTGTGATAACAAAACTACCTTAGGCATCTGATAAGTTTCAGTAGTTAAAGCAAAGTTGTGAAGTTATTCCTCATTTTGCTCATATCAAAGGTAGTTCTGCAGGTGTGTTTGACAGGGAGGGGAAAAATACTTAGCATTTTGCTTTCTATTGTCTTTTTTTTCTCCTTACAAATGATTTGTGGTCAGCAGGACCCAGCAAGGAGTCGCCTTTTTCCTCCAGATGGTTGTGACATTTGAGTAAACCTTGGAGGATTAAAGGCACTCTAGTGAGCACTCACTGTAAACTCCTGATGCAACATGACAGTCCTAATCTGGGTCCTGGGCTGATTAGATGGTAAGAGCACAAGGAGGGGAAAAAATCCAAGTGCAAAATATCCATTTACACTGATGAAAGACACTAAAAAAAGCCCCATATCCTAAGTTTAGACTAAAGATTCTGTACACGTACAAACTGATGCAAGTTAAGTTTTCAAGTATAATAACTTAATAACTGTCTGTACAACAACTTCAGTTGGTGCAAAGCTTTTCTGTGTGTGACTGAATGAGCACAGCTTGATGCAAAAGTTTTTTCTGAATATTAAAGAGAGTTTGCAAACAATCCAAGTGGTTAAACGATGGTGGAAAATACAGAAATTGATCTGAATGAGACTCTGAAATCTGATTATACATCATCACCATCTGCTGTAGTAGGATAATAGAAAGGTAGAGACAGATATATTCTACTTTTATTTGGAAAAATGGAAAACCTTCACTGTATTACCTTTGTTATGCAAGGAGAACTTGTATGCATAATGGGAAACTTAATCAGAAATTATACTCTTTATTAATATAAATCTAAAGGTCTAGTGTATATTTTATGTATTATTATTTTGATTTTATTAAAATAAGGAAACAGCTGCTAAAATTACTTGATTTTTTTTTTCCTGTCCTGAATTTTTAAAAGCAGAATATTGAACTTTCAAAAAATGATATGGCAACAGGCGTAAGTATTCAGCATTGCACATCTTAATTTATTTGTTTTGGCTGAATAGATGTTAAATTGTACTGCTCAACAGCTCCTGGTACAAGAACAATGCTTCGAGCATAGCTTGTAAATTTGCCTACTTATCTATAGATTATTTTTACTGCACAGCAGTTGAGTAATTTGTTCCTTTTCCAAGTCTATCAGTCCAGTATTTTATTTTCAAAGGCAAATCTGTGAAGTTTTTAGTTTACAATCTCTACCTTTACAATAGTTTTTTTTTTCCCAAGATATTTAAGTGCTGTAGTTAGAGGTATCACAAAAATATCTGCTGAAAATTGGACATGTACTTGATGATTTATTCTTGGAAATGTAATTCTATTGACATTCTAGGAAATAAACTAGGGTGTTTAGTGCCAAATATGTAACTCATGGCAGTACCAAACATACTGTGACTTTTCAGTTATTTGTTTGGTATTACAAGGTTGTGTGTTTCTGCAAAGCTCAAAAAAACCTTAATTATGGTTGCTTATTTGCTGAAAAGAAAATCAGTTGCTCAGAAGCTGTGAGAGTTCAAAGGAAGTCCAGTCAGATTAATTTATTTAAGGAAATCTAATAAATTATTTCTGTACATACTGAATTTCCTTTACAAACACTTTAATTAAAACATCAGGCTTCTTTTTAAAAAGAAAGAGACAAGCTTTAAGGCTTATGCAAATGGATCATAAACGCTAATGGCAGAAAATGGTACAATTTCATTTCTTGTCGCCCTACATAACACGAATCATTTGGATGCAGTGTTCAAAAGGAAATGCTTTTTTAGCAGTTTCATTAAAAACATGGCTGTAAGAAATAACAAAAAAGTATTTCACCATATTCTTATTTTTTCTACCTATCTTGCAATTTGAAGTCTAAAACCACTGAGTAGCTGTCTGGCATCCAAGTTGTGTCTCTTCAGAACCACCACCAATTCACTCAGATGTGTGGATTGGAAGTCTTAGATTTTGAGAAAATCCTCTGTAAGCATGAGATAAGAATGTGAAAAAGACCAAGCTTGACCTACCTTAAACTATCCCAGCAAGGATCTAAATTATAGCTTCAAGGGGTTGAACTGGTTACGAGTTGTGAGTGACTAGCAATCTCACAGCACCTTGTTATCTTTGCTGTATGTCAGGACTGTGCCTAGACCAGAACGACAAATGTATTAGAAATATCACAGTACAAAGTTTAGTACTTTAAGCAAAGGTTCTTAATCCTTTTACTGTATTCTGCAAAAATTGGAGTTAAAGTGGTGCAAAAATTAGTCAGTCTGCCCAGCCCTCTGCTCACCCCATTTCCAGGTTTGTTTTTATTTTATTTCTTATCCTATTTGATGTAGCCTGTATTTATAGCCACTGGTGGTGGGAATACAATGGTGTTGCTGCAGGCTTCCCTTTAATGGATCCTTGCCAAAGATAGCCATTGTTCCCATTGCTTGAGGTTGCTCAACTGTGCAAGGTTGCTTGGAAACCCTCTACTGAGTAAAACCTTCCAATCATTTTCCTTTACCTCCGAAGCCATACCAGTTGCGTGCTCAGGGATTCAGAGGAGGATCACAGTCAGTGTGGTTGCTTTTTGTGACCTTTTTGATGCTAAACCAATGACCTCTTAAATGCAGCATTGTAGCATGCATGGCTATCTGGCTAAAAAACAAACACCACACTAGCCAAGAGGTAATGTCATCTACAAAAGCAGTTACCTGATGATTTAAAAAATCCTGGACTAAGGAAAAGGCCTAAATAGTAGTTAGGTTCTGCTTTAGGTTAAATCATTGAGAAACACATTAGCTTTAAATTATGCTGTGCTGGTTCATCGCAGATGCCTTGTGATCAGTTCTAAACAAACCTGATGCTCTATATGCCTAGGTTTTCCCTAGCATGCACTTCCTTTTATCATGCTGTTTCCTTTGCTCACATTGCAGAAATCAATTGTATTTGATACAGCATTTCAGAGTGAATCAGTCATTATTAGCTTGAGCAAGCTGGTGAACAGGATAAATCAAATTCCAGGCTTATTTATATCATTTAGTTTGGTCCACAAATAAGTGACCTAAACAATCATGCTTCTTTGTCTGTTATGTCAAACCAATTACTCTTTTGAGCAGCTAGTATGCTGAATCTTTTCAGTTGGTTTATAAACCATTTTATTTATGTATATGAGAAGTGCTGAGATGGATGCCTTCTTGGTAGTAGATATTTCCTTAATATGAAGAATACAAACAGTCTGCTGTAATATTAGGTGAAACATTGGCTGGTATGGTATATTCTTACTGGGGAATTGAATATTGCCATCACTGCTCTCGAAGTAGCATGAGCTAAAGATCTGTGGGGGAGAAAAAGGTTGCTACATGATAATTTGATCTGCTTTCTACTCTGATAGTTTTCAGTTCTCTCTCTACCACTACTTTGAGATAATAATTTAAGTATTACATTATACCTTGTCCTGTGTATTGGGATGTCTCTGCTGACTTGGCTCCATGAGATTTTATGAGTAATGTCATGCTGGCACAGACCCCAGGATATTTGAGTTTCATTGGAATGTACTTGCCCTGTGCCTTTCTCTTTTTCCTGACACTCAGCCTTCTCCATTCCTCTTAAGACGAAACTTTTACTGATGTAACTGACAACTGTGTATTTTTTATACATCCCTTAAACTTTTATGAACACTCTATGATGCTGTTCATTGAGTTCTGAAGTTATAAAAAAATGAGTGAATAACACTTGAAGGATTGGCACTAAAGGATAAATTACATGTACTGCCTCTTTATCTGCACTCAAATTTTTTAATTAGTTCACAGAACCAAAGCAATTGTGTCTTTTCCCAAGAAGTTTTAGGCCAGTTATAAACTTAAGATAGTAAGTTGGACTGAAATAATAGGAGTTCTCTAGCATATGAAGGAGACCAGAGTGGCTCTGAGACTTCCTAGTCTGGTTATAAGCACTGTGTGAAATGAAAGAGAACTAGATTGAGGATGTGCTTGTTTCTTTCCATCCTACTTGATAGAATAAGGATTGTGCTTTTGGATTGTTAACCCCTAAGTTTACATATCTACATGGAAAGTCTAATCGTATTTAAGCAAATAACTACATAAGAGAAACAAAAGTGTTTAAAAAATGTTAGACTTATTTGGAAAAAGATATATCACAGCTACCTGTCCCTCTGTCAGCATGCTGGAGACTGGCAATTCCTCATTAATGCAATTCAATAAGATATGTGGGGGTCCCTGAGCAGAGCTGATTCAGTCTTGCTATAGAATGAGATTCATGGCTGGTGTACGAAAGACTTCTAAGTTCTCAAATCAAAAGCCTGTCTTACAAGAACATCTTTTGTGTCAGTAGGAATCCCAAAGTGATTTTGTTATCTATTGCCTGAGATATTGCCCAGAGCATAGCTCCAGTTTACTGGAATAGCCTGCAATTTCTGTAAATGTGTATGGATAAAATGCCATTCTCTGTTTTTTTGGGGTTGTCATCCTTTTTTTTCCCTACTGTAATTCTGCTAACTTTGAGTGTAGAGTTTAGTGTTTTCAGTCTATAACTGTAGTAGCAGCATAGCATTTTGATTTGCTGTAGATAAAACCACACTTAAAAATTTTTACTCAAGTCTTTTAACTGGTCTTTTAGGCACTGTGAAACTGATAACTTAATCAGTGTAGTATAGCAGACTGTCAATATAGTAGGTTGTGCTCAACTGGAAAGAGTAACATTATAAAATTTGAGACCTCTTTGTTCTTGAGTGGTGCCTGTTAGATTCTTAAAAGATTGCCATTTTCTCTCTGCTTGTTCTGTATATTTTTAAGATGTAGACATATTTACTTCTGTATCTAAATTAACTTCGTAATATTTTTTTCCTGCTTTAGTTGGACAAGAGTTTCAGTGTTAGAAAAAAACAGTTTCAGTGTGAGCAAACTTGGAAAGATTCTATCAGTACTGCTGCAAGAACCCACAGGTGCTAAATGCAGTCTAATACAGAAAATATTAACAGTAGTTCTAGCCCATGAACCATCATGGAGCAGCTCGGCTAAATGGGCAGAAACTCACTCATTCCACTGGGAATTAGGGACTTACTCTTGAGGGGAAAGAAGAAATCTACACGTGAAATGCAGACCTGGCAGGGGTTATTGGGAGTGGTAAGCAGAGCTACAGGCGCCGCATGGAAGCTCCATTTACTGCTTCTACGGCTGCTTTGGAGGCTGTGCAGAGAAGAACTGCAATGACTGTAGTAGAGTACAAAGACTGTAGTATAATCCTATCAGTCCAACAGGATTAGTTGTTCAACAGAGGTACAGAAACTGGACCTTAGAAATACAAAATTTAATGAAGAATGGGCAAGAAATTTTAAAAGATGGTCAAGGAGCGGTTACTGTTCACACTAGTCAAGAGAGATAATGCTGTAATGTAAAACTACACAAAAGGGGTGAAACTAAGGAAAAATAATTGATACAGAGGATTATGTGATTCAGCAAGGAAATTGTTGAATAATTCTTGATCTCAAAGCATAGCTAAATATGCTTTTAGATTTGGGGGAGTTCAGAGATATTTTTTGAAAATCAGAAATAGCAAACATCTCTAGCAGAAAATAATAAAGGAGATAGATGTTGTTTTGAAAAACAGTTTAGTATTAGTTTTTTGGGGGTTTTTTTTAAGACTGTTTAGTAGATTTATCTTGTATTAAAGCTACTTCCGTTAAAATGAATTTTTTTTACAAACATTTGTTGTCTTAATACAATTTTGTGTAAGAGTCTTTGGGAAGCTCAGTGTAAGAATACAGTTTAAATTTTTTTCCAGTAACTTTTTCTATTTTAATGTTTGTTTTGCTTTTTCGCTTTTCTTAGGCTTTATTGAGGGTTTTTTTCCCAAAAAGTAGTTTGTGAGAAGAGCTGTAAACCCGATTCTTCACAAAACCACCTTACTTTCAGAGTAAATACAGTAAAGGAAACTATTTGTATTTGGGCTTTTGTATAAATCCAGCTAAAGTGATATTCCATATCAAAATGGCATATCTCTCCTCCAGAGTCACTGAAAGTATTATAGACTATATACATACATAAAATATTTTTGCTTAGAAAAATTCTCTCTTGAGTGAGCAAGCAAGAGCTCAAGGAGGGGGAGAAGATCCCAAGATCTTTAATCAAGCTGAACCATTATATACTTTGTCATTCTTGAACTAATTTTCAGGATCCATCTTTATTACTATTAATTACTAAAAGAATATCTGGGAGAACTTGATAGTAAAGGTAGCTCAGACTTAAGACATTCAGTATTGAGGATTTCAGCTCAGTTTAGTGATGCCCCAGGTGAGGAGAATATTCCTTGTGCATCTGCAAGAGAGGTGAGATGGTGCACTGAGAATAAGGTAAACCTGATAGGAATGGTACAGGAAGAGAAGCAACAAGGACATTTATATTTTAGAGTGTAAGGGAGAGCACAATGAAAGAGTATGAGAGAGTATGAGAGCATGAGAATGATATACTGTCATTCACAAAGAATGACAGTATGGATAAGAAAAGGATATTGATGATCTAGGGATTAGAAAAAGAAGGTAATACAGTAAACCCCATGAGTGCTGGGGGGAGAAGTACCATTTTGTATTGGGATTGAATCACTTACTGTGATTTCTCAAAAGGAAACTGTAGTTTCAAGTGCCCAGACTCACACTTTGAACACCGAGTGTTATTTCTCGTCATTGCTTTGTATGCCTTCATGGAAACACCTGAGAATAAAAGCAGCACACTCTGTAAAAATGCAGAAAAATCTCTCTTTTTGCCCTGATTTGTGGCAAATCAAATGCATTTGTGGCAATCAAGTCCTGTTCACAAGATGAAACAGTATTTTAAGGTGCTCTTCTTTCAATCACAACTTAGTCATTATCCTAAAAATATCTTGGCATTGGGTAATTGTTTTCAGTGATGATCTCATACACCTTAGGCCTCTTATTTTAAAAATTTGTAGACTTCTCACGGTAATGTGTAGTATATCATATGATTATATATATGTGCGTTCCTGAGTTTCATTAAGAATTTCCTGTCATAAAGGTTCTTTAGCTTTCTGGCATTAGGTCTTAAATGACATATAGTCCCTAGATGAACTTACTTTTATTGTCAAATACAACCTCTGAGTAGTACTGTTTGTATTCATACAAGCCAACTTTGTTTCTGATCATCTATCAGGGTGCATGGAGGCTTCAATGATACTTTATTAACACTTGGGAAACTCTCATGTGGTATGAGCTTCATGGCATCCACAACAAGCTCAGAGTCCAGCAGGAGTATGTACGTAATGCTGTTAGTCTGGAGAAGTACAAGTAGATACGAGCAGGTTAAAGTCTTGAACTTCAGCAAGGATTGGAACAAGCATCAGGGTCAGTAGCAGTCTTAACATTTTAGTAAATGTCCTGTTGCATTGACGTCTCACAAGGTCTTACTCCATTTATTCCAGCAGGATTACCTAAGCATGCCAAAGTATCACACAGAACAACAACAAAAAAGTGAAATTGGTCAAGAATAAATACAGCAATACTGTGAATAAAACATTTAATAATTTTCTTATGTAGCAGAAAGAATCTGCTCAAAATAAATTCAAGATACTTTTGTAATTGAGTAAACAGTGATTTCACTTCCATTTAGTAAAAAAACCAAAGTTAATTTTTTTGCCCACTGGAAAGGAAAACCTGGAATATTTTATTCAGTGAAAATAGGAGATTGCAGTTCCTGTGGTTTTTTTTCTTCCCATACATCCATACCTTGAAACTACTTGATGTTGTCAAGGGAAGGAGAATTTACCTCTGCTATTCCTTGCTACTGAATTTATTAGTAGACTTGAGTGACACTAGTGGTTTGAATTCTAAATAGATTCATCTCACATCCTTGCAAGATAGAATCAGATTAGTGGGAACACTATGGGGGAAAAAAATGACATATGGAATCATCAAACTATCACAAAAAAAAAAAAAGAATTTCATTGCAGAAATAAAAATCGTGTAAATCATAGACTACTCATTATGAATTTGAAAGAAAAATGAGTCACTCTGCACCCAAAAGCATATAGATTCTGAATTGTTATGGGAGAAGAGGAGTTTAAAGGAAGGCAGTAATAACTGCATAGTTACGAATGAAGTTTCATTAATGCTCTGTTTTTAAAATACAACTGCAGTTAAAGAGTCGTTGTGTGCCAAATTAAAAGGTTCGTTTTTAACTGGAGTAATAGATGTCGAAGGCCAGATCAAAGAATTGTCATTAAGTATAACTGTATTCAGAGACCAGAATTTTATGAAGTGATTCCTGCATTAAACTGTATTTTGTACTTAACTGAGATAAAGCAGTAGAAATGGGCCAAGATAAGAGTTTTCAATTAGCCTCCTTGTCTTTCTGTCCAAACGAAGAGAAAAGCCAGTGTGTGCTTTTAGGGGTGAAAAGTGGTAGTTAAATGTGCACCACCCCTTTAAACTGTTTCTGCTCTCTGAGCCTCCATTGTCTGAAACAGTGGGAAGCAAAATTCTCAGTAATCAAAAGATGTAAGGAGGAAAAAATCTGCATTAATACAGATTCCAAATAGCAGTGAATAAAAACTGAGCCACAGATTTTGCTCTTGGATTTGGCCTCCATTAGCTGGAGCCTATTTGAATTTTTTAATGTCATACTTCTGTTTTTATTGTAAGCTTTGGTACAGTGAGGAAGTGCAGCACTCTCCATCTTTCTGATGGAGAGTACTGCACATTTGTTGGGGAAGAAGTGTTTAAAGGCATATGAATGTAAAACAACTAGAAAAATGGTTATTATGAACAGTAAAATGAAGTGAAACTTTGTGGATAGCTCTTGCTCAAATGTCATATACAATTTTGAAATGTCCTGCTTAAAAATGAAGGGAAATCTTTGGGATTAAGTTTTTATTAAGTGAGAGAGAAATATTAGAGAACTATTGGCTGTACAGACTAAACAACGACAAGGCTATAAAACAGAATCCAGTATGTGTGGCAATTTTTTTATAATGTAAAACACTTGCATAGTGTATAGCATACTCTATAGGTTCAAAAAATGGAGGAAATATTTAATCTACCAGTCTGTATACAGAAAATGAGGAAAGAATTTGGGTCATATATGTATTATCATTGCTTTAGATTTTACACTAGCAAAGAAAGTAAACTTGGAAGAATTTGTATCTGCTTTTCTTAATTTTGTTCTGTTTTTCTCTTGAGTTTTAGTTGTCCCCCAGAGTGACGAATAAAATTGGGGCCACCTGTTTTCCACTGGGCCTCTTTTAGTTTCTCTAACTTAGTTATACAACATGCAAGTATTCCTATCAGAGTTACTTGGTAAAGCTCTTGTGAGTTAATAAATATTAAATAAATGAAATAAAAAACCACTATTCTTTCTAGGTGGCAAGGAAAGCCCTACAAAAATGGCTGTTTTATGGTGGAAAAGAGTGATGTTTTGTGAAGAAACTTGTTCAGTGGCATACAAAAGATGTAGTGTGCTTTAAAAATTAGGCTCAACTATGTTGTTTTACTGACCTGATTCTTTTGCTTTTATGTTGCCAAGGCTATAATGTGAAGCTCCTCAGCCTGCATAACTTATCAAAGGCATATTCCATAGAATGTCATGGCCAGAATAAAAACTGGAGGAGTTACCAGGCAGGGAGCCAATCACTGCTCAGGGACAGGCTGGGCATCAGTCAGTGGGTGGTGAGCAGTTGTAGTGTGCAGCAGTTATTTTGCTTCAGTTTTATTCCTCCCTCTCTCTACTTTCCATTACATTTATGAATACTGCTATTATTATCATTAGTGTAGTTTACTTTGTTTCAATTATTAAGCTGTTCTTATCTCGACCCCCGAGTTTTCCTTTCCAGTTCTCCCCATGGGGGAGGGCTGAGGGGGAGTGAACGAGCGGCTGTGTGGTACTTACTTGCCAGCTGGGATTAAACCTCAACACTCGTGTTTTCAGATGGTGTTGGGGAGAAAAAGCTGGCTGTTTGTGAATGCTGTTGGGCTGGACAGTTAACACTCAAAGGATTCCTGGTATGTCATGGGGCACAGCACATGTGTTTCCTGGCTGTGTGAGCTTCAAGTCAGTGCGGGAAAAGGCTTTCCTTCGTACTCTGCGGTTGTAGGCTTCTCCTGCCCAACACGCTGAGGAAACAGCTTTCTCATCTCCCAAAGAGTCCATGGAAAAGGCAGTCTACTACAAAATCACACAAGAAAAGGAAGAACTTGATCTACTTCCAGGAAGTTTAAATGACCTATGTAAGAATTCATATAGGATCACATCTTTATTGAAAAGTTAAGGATATGTAAATAAAAAATGTTGAAATGATTTTTCAGTAGTCTGAAACACAAACCTTTGTCTTGAGGAAAAAGAAAGGAGGAGGAGTCATGTGCATTTAATGTTTATGTGAGGAATATTAGGTCAACTGCATGAATGTCTTCTGCTCCACTTTTTTTGCAGGGCAGTTCTATACCCTGGGCATCATTTTCAAATGAAAGAAAGATGCTTGAGGAGTCAGGTAGTGTTACTCTGTCACAAACATGGAGAGGAGGAGGTGAGGAAGAGTCAAAGGTAGAAAAAAAGATAAATTGTGAGTTGAGAGACAATAATTTTATATTTTTCCTAAATTTAGTAATAATACTACTTTCAAAATGTTGTTATTACTTAGGTTAAAAAAAAAAAGGATTGATCATTTTATCACAAGGGAAAAAAGAACTTTGAAGTGCATCAGTGGTATGCTATGAAACTTCATAGATATTTCACTGAAAATTGAATCTAGCCATCAAGAATACTCAAATCTTGTTTAAAAAGAAAAGCTAGGTTTAGTTTAAGATAATGCTTTTTAAATTCAAACTTTACTTTATGGGTGTTTTTGCAGTTTTTGTTCCCATCAGTTATTGTTTCTTGAAGGATCATGTTTTCTGTAGTGCTGCAGAATCATAGAATGATTTGAGCTGAAGGGGACCTCTTAAGATCGTCTAGTTCCAACTCCCCTGCCATGGGCAAGGACACTTTCCACTAGACTAAGTTGCTCAAAGCCTCATCCACCCTGACCTCGAACATATGTAGGGGTAGAGTGTCCACAACTTCTCTGGGCAACTTGTTGCACTGTCTCACAACCCTCATTAAAAACAAATTTCTTCCTTATATCCAGTCTAGATCTATCCTCTTTCCATTTGAAGCCATTACTTCTTGTCCTTTCACTACAGGCTTTGGAGCTTCTCTCCATCTTTCTTATAAGCCCCCTTTAGATTACTGTTTGCATCAGATACGATATGGGATGTTGTGGCAGCCGCAGCTCAGCTAAACAAAGGTGCTGAGTGCAGGAGCTTCAGCCAGTTTTGTATTTCACAAATCTCTGTTCCTGGCTCCGTTTTCTGTCCATGGCAAGTAGATTGTTGAAGGGAAGGATTTGGCCTCAGCACAGGATATTGCAATTGGCCATTTTGTTCTGTTTTGTCCATTACTGTTCAATTTGGTTTTCTTTCACATATATTTTTGCATTTTCAGGTCATAGTGAAACAAAAGCCAGTGGTAATCTTTGGACTCCATACTAATTCTTATTTGGGTGGTAAATTACATTTTTAAAATGGCATCTTCAGCTAATGTTAAAACTGAAAGATTAGTTTTCATGGATATTTATGATCACACCCTATTTTGCTGAAAATTTTGTTGAAGGGTGGGGGTTTTTTGTTTCATTACATCATAGAGATGTGCATCTGTGTATACCTAGTGACAAGAAATTCTTTATTTCTCAGTGAAATACTGTCACCACAATTTTTCTCCCATCTGTTTTGCAAAGGGGTTTTTACAGAAGTAGCTGGGGTAACAGTTACAGGGTGAGATCCAGGTGCCTGTGTCATACTGTATTTAGACAATAAGACATCTCGATCTTTTGTTAGGCAATATGCATTTATTTGCACAGAAAGTTTTGCATTACAGGGGATGTATCTCCTGTGAAGTTAATGAGGGAAGTATCACTGATACTTATATGAGCTGGAGTTGAGTTTAAGCAAAAAAATATGTAGGACTGCCTCTCTCTACTCTTGAAGTCTTTCAAGGTTTTGTATTTTTATATTTAAGTAATTGTAGGTTGTTTTTCTTTTCATATAGGATAAAATAGCAACCACCTCTTCAGAGATTTCTAAGGCATTTTTAAATTTTTCTGTCTCCTTCTAAGATCTGACTGCTGCTAAAACAGCTGTGTAACACATAAATTTATTTACAAGTTGTAAATTATATCAATAAATATCTATGACCCTAAATGTGTTGAACATATTAGAATTCAGTAAGATTAGTGCAATGAGAATTTAAATATTTAAGGAATTTCTCTATCTGCAGGTTATAAACAAGAACCTCTGGTCATTAATGCCCTCTATATGTATATCCTTTCATCTACCCTTAAAAGTATATACAAAACTTCCCTTTAGCCCATATAAGTTGTAGGTAATACCTGATATAAAGGTTGTGGTTCAGTTTTTTTTTTCTTAACACTCTTCTATAGTTGAATATTATTCTCTTTGTTTCTCTATGTGTAGGGCTCTGAAAAGATCTGGGAGCTGATAAAGTTAGTGGCCCTGAAGTGTGATCGCACCAAGACCCATAGATGTCAAAGTCCTATTGAAATCAAATAAAAATTTCCATAACTAAGTTTTGTTGTACATTGCAACTGAATTTAATTGCTGAACTGGAAAGACAAGCTCCCATGAAGTCTAAGGACCAGAGCTGTTCTCTGCAACAAAGACATCTGAATTAGAGCTATTCATCTAAGCTCCCTTTAAATCAATTGATAGAAAAAGGAGTCAAAGGTACACATGAATAATGGGTATAATTTCTCTGATGCTGATAAAATCTGAAATTGCTTTGATCATTTGCATCCCATAAATTTTTGTTGCTCTCTGACTATAAAAGAAACATAGATTAGTTACCCTGTGGAAGTGCACATATTCACTGGAAGCTCAGTGAGCTACCTTTGCTGCTCCCTTTGTTTTCATAACTAAATATTATCTTGAACTCAGTGGTCCTATTTCCCTCTATAAATATTTGTGGTTAGTTTTGTTGGGTTTTTTTGGTATTTTTTTTCTGATCTAAAGTGCGAGTCTTCAGTTTTTCTTAGGTATAGTATAAGCTTGATTTTTTAGAAGTTTTTTTCTTTGGGATTTATAAAAAGTAGATGCTCTTACAACTCCTCTGTTTTGCTTCCTCAAGAGAATGAAAGCAGTTTTAAAAAAGAAGGTTTACAGACGAATCTGTATTGAGTGCAAAAAATTAGAGTCCACCTAAGACGAGAAAAAGAGGGATGATATATAGTTGTTGATGTCATGGTAAAAATACCATCTAGTATAGCAAACACAAAGAGTTCACTGGAGCATTCAGGTATAAAGAGCTGGTCTGAATGGCTGTTGGAGGACTGAGTACTGCTGCCTCTGGGATATTTAATACATGCCTTGCATTTTCTCATTTCAGCAGTTCATATGAGCTATATCTAACCCCCAGGGTTTAAAGAGAGGAGGTTCATTCTAACTATCAAGTTTGAAGATTAACAGTCTTTTGAATTAGTGGATATCCTGAATGCCTTTGCCCTTTATATGAGGTGTTTTTATTGCTCCATAGTTAAAGTTCCACTTGGTTGCATAAGTGATTAATTTACTTAATCGGCTCTTAGTTCTCTGCTCTGTACATTGTGCCAACAAAATCCAGTTTTCTTTAACCCTGGTGTTGTTTGTGTTCCATCTCATGGCCATTGTATGTTGATTTTTCTTATTGACATTTTGGGGGGTTTTTTGGGTTTGGGGGCTTTTCTTTTCTTTTCATTTCTTTTCTTTTCTTTTCTTTTCTTTTCTTTTCTTTTCTTTTCTTTTCTTTTCTTTTCTCTTCTTTTTTTTTCTTTTCCTTTTTTTTTTTTTCTTTTCTTT
>VWPU01002174.1:0-28007 GCA_013398955.1 Callaeas wilsoni | reverse complement strand
AGGCCCGGGGCGCCGCTCGCTCCCCCTCCTGCGGACGGGCATCGGGTGGGCGCGGCCGCCGTGACCTTGCCGGTACAGAGGCGCTTCCTCCGCCCCGCGCCCCCGCACCGGCGCCGCTGCCCTGCCCTGCCCGCCGCGGGGGGAGGAGGAAGCCGGGCGTCCCCACCGTCCGGCGGCAGCGGGCGGGCCGGGGGCGGCGCGGGGAGGGCGCTTTGTGTGGGCAGGCAGAAAATGGCCGCATGCCTGTCAGGCAGGGAGGGAGGGAAGGAGGGAGGGTGGCGGGGACACGGCCCGGCCCGGCTCCCCCGGCGGATGTGCGCCGGGCCGCGGGGAGGTCGCCGCAGGGCCGGGCCGCCCCCCTTTGTTGGCGGCCTTGGGCCCGGCGGGGCCCTTGGGGCGGGCGGCGGCCGGACAGGGACGCTCGGGGGAGCCCGGCCGCAGCACCCACCGGCGGGCCCTGCGCCGCCCCCGGCGTCTGGCGTGGCGGGAGCCGCGGGGCCCGGCCCGGGGTCATTCGCCTGCCCTGAGCCCTGCCTGGGCCCTGGGACCCCGTTGTCAGCGCCCCCACCCGTCCTCCACACGGTGGGATCGTGCACCACACGTAGGCAAGGGCCTCTTCGGTCGAGGAACGAGACCCCCCAGCTCCGGGTTCTGCTTCTCGCTGCCCCAGCACCTCAGCAAAGAGTTTAGTTTTTCTGGTGTTCCCTGGAGGGCTGCTTCGACAGTACACTGCAGAGGAGGCTTTTCCACATTCGGGTGCTTACAGGTATTCCTTTCTCTTCCAACAGAATTACTGCCATGGCAACTCAAGTGCTGGGACAGTCTGGTGGGAACAGCCTCTTTCCCGGCAGTTCTAATATTGGCATGGCATTGTCCAATGACATGTATGACTTACAGGACCTTTCTAAAGCTGAGCTGGCAGCTCCTCAGCTTATTATGTTGGCAAATGTGGCCTTGACGGGAGAAGTTAGTGGCAACTGCTGTGATTACCTGGTTGGAGAAGAGAGACAAATGGCAGAACTGACAACGGTGGGGGACAGCAACTTCTCAGATAGTGATGGAGAGGGTATGGAAGATACCCAGACTGCAGAGAGTGACCATGAGGCACCTGAAAATGTGGAATTAAGCTCCCTTGATGTTCCTAGTGTGGAAACTCAAGGTCCAGCTGCTTGTTCCCCTCCTAAGACTCCCACTGTGGACAAAGATGTTTCCTTGGAAGCACCAGGTACTCCAGAAAGCACAGAGGACAAGTGTAAGAGCTTGAAGAGCAAACCATTTCGTTGTAAGCCTTGCCAGTACGAGGCAGAGTCTGAAGAGGAGTTTGTGCATCATATCAGGGTTCACAGTGCTAAGAAATTTTTTGTGGAAGAAAATGCAGAAAAGCAAGCACAGGTGAAGGAGTCTGATTCCTGCTCTGCAGAAGAGGTGGATTTCTCTAAGGGCCCAATCCGTTGTGATCGCTGTGGCTATAACACTAACAGATATGATCACTATCTGGCTCACTTGAAGCACCACAACAAAGCAGGGGAAAATGAGAGAGTCTACAAGTGTACCATATGCACTTACACTACTGTCAGTGAATATCACTGGAAAAAACACCTAAGAAATCATTTTCCCAGGAAAGTGTATACCTGCTCAGAGTGCTCCTATTTTTCAGACAGGAAGAACAATTATATTCAACATATTCGAACTCACACAGGTAAGTTTTCCATCTTTTTTTGACTGAAGTGCCATAAGACTACTGAGAATCTGTGGTGAATGAAGCAAGCAGAGTCTTCTTTTTGCAAAGTTTATTCTATCCTGATAAGGCTTTGTGCTCTCTTCTCTTGGTGCTGTCAGGTTATAGCCTCATGGAATTTGGTTTGAGCTCCAGTCTACAGTCCTAGAGGACTAAGGAAATGTCAAGTGCCCAAGAGGAGATGAAGGGCATGCCGTTTAGTAATTTTAAGCCAATTTTTTGAAGAGGGCATGACAAAGTGTGCCTATGATAATTGTCAGAGTCTACAACACCAAAACCTGATGTAGTCTAAAACCAGAATAAGCAGGTTGACAAAAGGTGCCTGAATCCTGTAGGTAGTTTTGAAAACGGTACCTCAGACTGAGCTAAAACTTGACTAAGATGTAATTACAGAGAGGAAAGAGCTGATATATACATGCAGAGGAGTCCTCCAACATCCACAAAGTCAGAATAAGAGTTGAACAGTGAATTAATTCCTTTTAATGCTCAGAGGCTTCGTTTTTTCTAGGACCATCATCACTGCAGCAGCCAGAAGTAGACACATACTTCTGTTGCCTTATAGGAAGCCTTCGAAGGAGTCTGGCCTGATTTCCTGACTTCTCCTAACCTTGATTTGTAATTGGAAGGGACAGTGTGAGGCCCCTTTTTTCCCTGGTGAATACCAAGTGGAATCAGAGGATCTGCAGTGTTGCAGCCGTCGTGTGAGCTGGGACCGCAGGTGTCTTAGGAAATACTTTGCTTTTTATCAGAGAGCCTCACCAGCCTCTCACATGGGGAGTTCTGACGAACCAAAGCGCCTTTCGACAAGGGGTTATCATGGCCATCTCACCTCTCTGGGCCATGGGGTGCAGTTACTTTGCCTCCTGATCCCTTTTGTGGAAGTGAGAGGGCAATTCAGGGCTTCCTTGCTGCCTCTTAGAAGCTTTTATTTCCACCGTGTCAAGGCTTGTCTGTGGAGACGGCTCATTTGCTAACCATCTTCTAGCGTGCTCACCTGACTTGGTTCCCCTTTATTGTAGACTCTGCTGGCTGAGCAAAACACTGGGGAATTTCTCCTTTAAAGTCATGTTTTGTCAGAGCAGTGGCACGAATGGTTTGGAGGTTTCAGTTCAGTTGTCTGCAGCTGTCTGGAAGGGGTGGGCACGCTGGAGGCCTTGGGGCTGGGCTTGAGTTTAAGTGTGCAGGAGTTTGTGTTCGTCAGCTCGCTTTAGTATCTGCCTTGTTGGAGCTGGGAGGGTCTGCTGGGAATTTTAGTACTTTAAGACATATTATTCTCCTAAGAATAGCTGTGTGCTGTTGTTCAGAGGATACCATCAGTTTCAAAATCAGTACTGTCTAAATATATTTTTTCTAAACAAGTAAACAAAGTTTATTGTGAGAAGTTTTAGGAAAATGGTGTCGTTTATCCTCCAGTTCATTTTCTTTGTGTGTTTTGTAGGAGATAACAGAAAAGAGACCAGGTGAAAATGGCAAAATAGTGGGAAAAAACGTAAATGAGTCACGTGGGGAGCTCATGGCCAGATGTGAGCCAGTGCTGTGGTTTCTGTCTAGTTTACATTTGTCTCAACTTAAAATTCATCTCCGCTTGTGTTTGTAGATGACATTAGGTCCCCCTTTCTGGTTTCTGGAAGCGCTTGTTGATTTTTACAGGAACTAACCATGAAAGCATGTTTGCTGAAGAAGCGCTCTGTTATCACTGCATTTGACCAATTTACCAGTGAACAGCGTTAAACTTTAAAAAAACCCAAGCATATCCAGATCCTCTTTTTCTCCTTTGGAGACAGTGGTGCAGTCAGGGTTTCTGGTTCTTTTCATTACTGTAATTAAGCTGGAGTTAGTGATTATGATTTCAGCATGTTTTAGTCTACCCTTGTAGGTGTTTCTTTGCTACTTCATAACTACATAGTTAAGGTCTTTCAGGCAGTTCTTGCTTGATAAAAAAGTTCCAAATATGTTAGTAGAATGATTTAGGAATGTGCCTTGTTTCCAGTAACATTGGTTTTGTGGAGGAGAGGGTTAAAGCTAGAGCATTAGAAGAATTAATAAGCTCCTGGCAGGTATATTTTATACACCAGGCTAAAAGTCTCTGCCAGTATTAATGTGTAATAAGTTGCCTTAAAAAACACAAAACCAGGATGCACAAACCCCCCCCCCCAAACAACCCCCACCCAAAAAAACCTTGAAAAAACACTCACAGATATTTTATAGTCAAAAGTATTTGCAGACTGTTTACATAACAGTATTGAATTTAGTAAAAACTGTCTGAACGATACTAAAATAGATTTGGTTTGTAGTTTTCATTTAAAACTAAAGAAACATATTTGTTGGGAAAAATGAATGGAATACATCCATACATCATTTTCTTCCTATTTTATGGGTTCAGAATATTAAAGAAGAAAGTTAGAATTGTTTGTTTCTTTGGCTTCCTGATTGCTAATAAGTTAAATAATTTTGGATAGATACTTTCCTTTCTCTCCTGTTTTTTGTTCTTCACCAGACTTTTTTTTGTGTGTGGGGGGAAATGCCTCTTTGCAGTTATTTTGATTCTGCTGTGTTAGAGCCATACAATTTTCTGAAACACTGACTGTACAGAGTGGAGTTCCACAGGATAAACATGCTGCTGTTGCTGCTGCTGCTGCTGCTGGAGAAAGGCAGTCTCAGTTTTCTACCTGTATCCTGGGACTAGTTGATTCAGCTCACTAAAGTGGAGTAAAGTAGTAAAAATACTCCTTTCCTCTTCCTCAGGTTGCTTTTCTGCCGGTTAGTGAATTTAGTTGACTTGCTAATGACACGTGCAAATACCAGAGCACGTGGCTAGGAGCAGGGAAGGGGGCTGCATGCTAATACTTTGCATGATTGGGAAAAATACCTATCCTCCATGTTTGGGGGCCACGGAAGGGCAGGCAGAGGTTATCTGCCTGCCTGTTGCTTGCATTCATGTTGAAAAGCGGGTGTCCCAGAACCCACCCTGTACTGAAGATACCTTGCAGCTTGTGACAGTGCTTGTGTGGCAGGTTGCTGACAAATGTGGGGGACCTTGGGCAGAGGGGTGTCTCAGGGACCCTACAGATGATCATAGGCGTGTCGCCTGGGAAAGCTACATCTGGAAGAGCCTATCTGCTGCCCAGGGAGTGGCTGGCTGGAGGTGTTCAGGACAGTCTGTTCCTCTGCTGCTTGGGCAGAAAGGACTCTCTGTGTCAGGGACGAATCTACCTGGGCTCGTTTGTGCTCGTTAGACCTTTTAGACCAAGTTTTGACTTGATTTACCTGCTGATCCTGGAGCTGTACTACGTGCATGACAGTGCAGCATTGTTCTCTTTCTTTTTTATTTTGCTTGTTAAAAGAAATTTCTAGAAAGCTTCATTGAAAATAGTCTGTATTTCTAAAGACTATAGATTCTGTGTAACTAAGACATCTGCTTCAGGCAGTCAATGTTCTGTGTCTAGTTTTAGACAGATTTTGTTTTGTTTTATGGTTTGGGTTTTTTTTCCTTTTTTTTTTGGTTAGTTTTTTAGAATTTGGTTGTGATAGAGGATCTTTCTTGCTTGCCATTGTATTGGAAATTCGATGGAAGCAGATTTGTTTCAAGCAGATGAGACTTCTAATGGCATTATAAAAAAAAGGCTTTATCAAGAGATTGTTCAGGAATACCTTTGGTGCAGGTAGCTCAGTGGTGCAAGCTGCAGTTCAAGATGCAGGTTTTGCTCAGGGTGAGAGCACAGAGAGGCCATGGATTGCCAGCCTTGTATTGGTGGTGCCAGCCAGGTGAATGGACACTGAGAAACACAGCAGGAGCCATGAACTGCCAACTTTTTGGATAACAAAGCAGATGAGGACATGGAGAGGCCAGCGAGGTAGATGGACATGGAGAAGCTCAGCAGCAGAAGCAGAAGACTGGGGAGGAAGAGCGAGACTTGTGTGCAGGTAGATTGTGAGGGTATAAAAGCCCAGGGTTACACTTTTGGGTCCTCTTTGGAGGCACCAGCTCCAGGTGTTTCTGTGTTATTGCGCCATGAGTAAATGGCTTTATGGAACGAGACATCTGGGACTCTGCTCTGGGAAACCTGGGGTCACACTGGTAAGGAAGCCCGGTCTGACCGTGTGTGAGTGGGGTGTGCAGGGAGTCAGGTGGGGCACCTGTTGGATCACTGGAGCTGCCCACTGTGTGAGGGCTTCAGTCCCAGCACTCTGGCACTGGGAGTTCTTGAGAGTCTCCTGAATGGCCAGACTGGGAACTTTCCTTAACAAGATGGTCTTAAACTTGTATGCTGATGTCAGTCTGCCTGTTCATTTGCATAGAGTTAAATGCCTGCTTGAGCTTTTGCTAGATTGGGGCTTATTCTGTAAGTGTCTTCTGGAGAGGTTTTTTTGATGGCTTGTTTGCATATAATGAACGAGCTTGTAAAATTACAATACAAATCCTTTGGGAAATGGTATTTTACAGAACAGCCTGTACAATGCATTTAATTCTCAAGTGGCAATAACACACTTTAAATTAGTTGTGTTCATTATACTTAAATTTAGTGTTTTTTGTGACTATGCTCTATGTAAAAAAGGCCACGAGAGAAAGATTGTTTCACATTCCTAATGTTGTAGGTAACTACAGATACAAATTTTCAGGTAATGGGAAAAAGACATGACTGAATATTCCAGGACCTTTGGCCACATATTTTTTAATTGTAAGGAGTCATTTAAATCCAAAACCATTTCTTTGTAACAAAAGGACTACCCCTCCCTTGTACATGACTTAATCTTACTGTGTGTATTACGCCAATCTCCTACCTTGTTTTAATTGGAAAGGGAGGGGAGTTGTGGTTGTTAGGGTGAATTTACCTTTAAACTGCTGATCTAATCAAGAACGATAGTCTAAATGTTTGATGGAAGGAAGAAATGTGGAATTAATCTGCATTACAAAGGCCGCTTCTACTGCTGTTTTGGCACAGGCCAGCAGTGGAGCCTCACATCACATACTGGCAGATGCAGGTCTTTGCTGCTGCAGATAGAGCTGTGCCTCTGAAAGTGAGCACGCAGCTCGTGTGCAGGGCTTTTGCTGATGTCCAGGTCTCTATGATTTGGAGAGCACCGTGGTTGTTTGCTTCATATGCAGCAAATTTATCAAAATGCTGTAGTATAATTTTGTCTATGATTTGAATGAATACTACAAATGAGTAACTTCTTTTTCCCTTTTCAGCTTCACTCCTCTCTTTTCTTGTGGGTGTCCATCCAAGACTAAAAAGTGTTTGTAGTGGAGACAATGTGCTAACAGTTTGGGGCAAACACTCCTGGTGCTTATCTGGACCTGCCTAACATGTTAATTATAAAACTGACTGCCTTTGTTTGGAGCTTATCTTCACTTAAAAAAGACTTTCAAGTATCATTGTAGTGATACAATTTTTAGCTACAATTACAAGCTGACTGTCCTCAGTGGAGATACAATTTATGACAGGTTACTTTCCATCAGGTCTCCAGAACCAATAACTCTTCAGGCATGGGGTTTTGAGTCTTCAGAATAAATGTTTATGCTACACTTAAGCTTTTGCTCAGCATAATTTCACTGAGCAGAGCATCATGCTTTTCCGTGCTGCAAGCTGTTTTCACTCTGTCAGTAAAACTTTGTAAGACCTTGTCTGTCTGCACTTATGTTCTGGTAAATGCAAGTCCATGTGGAATGGATGGTTGTACCCCATCTTAGTCCAAATTAAACACAGAGGTTTCAGGTGAGGTGTTATGGAAAGCAAGAACATACCTAGTTTCTTACAGGATCTTTTGTGCATCTTCTGAGTGTTGTCAGAAAATGCTGTAGGAAAGTCAGGTCTGGTGGCTTAAGGCTTCCTAAAGTTGTCTGTCCTCATCATCTTTTGGCTGAGGTTACTGTTGGCCCCAGGTGGACATTAGGATGTGCCTCTGCCATATCCTGCCCTTTTACGACCCTCACTCATAAGGCATGACACGTTGCAGTGGTCCAGCTCAGGCATATGCTTCTCATTGTCCGTTTGCTGAGAGATAACATGCCCTCAAGTACAGTGTGAGGATCTGTGACAGCCTCCCCTGTGTGGCTTGGTAACCCAGTCTGGGGATCTGCTGTGTTTCAGTAACTTCTTTGCTGTTTGTTTTTGCAGGGGAGCGACCCTATCAATGTGCGATGTGTCCTTATTCCAGCTCTCAGAAGACCCATTTAACCAGGCACATGCGCACCCACTCAGGTTGGTATGAAGTGGCAGCGGCGTGACTGAGGAAAAGGGGGTGGGTCACAGTATCACAGCACGGCTGCAGTTGGAAGGGACCTCTGGAGGTCATCTGGGCCAGACCCTGGCTCCAGAAGGGCCACCTAAAGCAGTCTGCCCAGTTGTGTGTGAGATGCCATCTTAGCCAGTACGGCCTGAGCTTTAGCTCCTTTTTTAGTGTGGAAGGTTGTTTTGCAAAGGAATGCTAAGTGTCATGAATAAAACTGATAATGGGAATATATATTTTTCTTTTTACTTTTCAAGATCTATTCTGATGTTCATAGGGCTGCTGTAGTAGTCCTAGTAATCTAGTAATAAATACAACATTGTGATTATAGAGGAACAGATTCTTGTACTCTGTCTGCTGTCATAGCTGAGTTCAAATCTGAAGGTGAGAATATTTTGAATAGATGAGAGTCTCCTCTGTGGTGTCTGGGATTGAATCTTGTCCAGGGGTTCTGAGGGAACCCTTAGCTTTTGTTTAGTATGACACAGTGATGTAAATTAGTGTCTGCTTATGGCAGGGAGACACGGGAGAAAAAGCAAACTCAGAGGATGTTCACGAGTGACTCAGTCTTGTGGCACTAAAAGCCAAATTAGCAATTGTCACTAGGCTTTATTTCCAATTATTGGTCATGAGCTGTGGTATTACAAACATCTGCTCTCACACTCTTGCAAATCTCTTTTTGAATGAATTAACACATTTTTGGGAGTTGTAACACCATAGACACAAGCGTAGTTGTCCTTTATGACTCTCATAGGGGAGTTCAAGTAGACCTGAGCCTGCGCTTTTGATTTGTTTTTGTAAAATCTGAATTGAGCAGCCCTAGGTGAATTCCTAATGCTGGCAAACAGGAGTGAAAGTCTCCTGAATGGTAATTGTCTCAATTTCAATTGATGAGGCTTTTAATTGAAACCAAGAGACAGGCAATTTTAGTTGTAGTTCAGGGGGGCTTGGGCCCATTAAAAATAGCGAGCTTTAAAATGACATGTCAGTATTTTGGTTTGAGAATTTTGTGAATGTAGTATTCTGCTTTCAGAAACAAAAATAGAATTTGGTTGAACTTCTGGTTTGCAAATGAGCCACCAAATTTGCAAATGGTTTGGTCAATACTGAACCTGGAAACTATTTCATGAACGTATTGCTCTGCCTTTGTTCTGAGCAAGGAAGTCTCAAATCTGAAGGAGGTAAGGAGTGGGATCTGCCTGTGGCCCTTGCCTCAAAGGTCTCTGAGGGAAGGCATGGCTTTTGCTATCAGGGATGTTGTATTAATAGCTCTCCTAAATTCTATTGTATGTTTTGTTGCATTGTCCAAGCAGCTGCACCTTTTCTATGGCAATTTCTGGACTCCTGCAGTTCACAGGCTGGCGGTTTAAGGCCCACGGGAGCTGTAGTTTTCTTCCCATGTCAGACAGCAAATGACAGTGGTTTAGATCCTGATTTGCAGCTGTTTTTTTAGCCATCTTGGTACATATCCTTTTCACTTGTGCAACAGAACCCCAGGATTTAGTAGAGTCGATGGACACAAACTCTTCACATGCTGTCTTTGAGTTAACCTGTTGCAGCTGCATCTGAGCACTCTCTCTGTATACTTAGAACAGCTTGTTCATGTGTATGTAAGAGAAGCTGTTCTTGTCCTCCCTCAGTGTAACACAGAACTATTCTTTGAAATGTGGATGATAAAGGCTCTATACTGGGAGGAAGGATGAGCAATAAACACATCAAGCTTAAACTTGTAGAAAATGTCACCAGGAAGTGGGAAGAAAAAAGAGGAGAAAAGAAGGAAGTAAAGTGGAGAGGGAGGAAATTAAAGTAGCTCTTCTTAAATAATAAATAGATGCTGCAGACAGACATGAGATGATCTGGGCTCTTAAACGGTTGTCCCCCTCCTTCCTGCCAGGGAGGCAGCACAGCCTTTTCTAGAGTTTGTGAGGGTGTTGCAGATCATGTGGTTAACACACAAACAGGCACCACATCTTCACTGCAGGCTGGCTGGTCTCCTTGCTTGAGTATGGGCAGTGGCTTGCAGGGGTGGGAGAAGCACTATTGTACCATGAGCAGAAGGGACTGGAGTGGATTTTCAACATACTGAAGAAGCAGCATGCATTAGTTCTGCAGATCAGTTTTGAGATGCTGGTTCAGAGCTCAGGAGCATCCCAAATTCCTCAGCTAAATTGGCACATGCACAGATGCTCCTGAAGTATTTCTGGACTTGAGTTGTTGCACTAGAAGTGTTTTTCCTATGTGCTTTGATGTGTAAGGGGAAAGCTACTCCTGCTGCAGTGGCATGCACTAAGCAGAACATTTCAGGAACACTTCTGCAGGAGCCATTGCACTAATGTATATGCAGATTTAATAGTAACATGATGGCTTTGGACTGTGGTTGGTTGGCTTGCCAAGAGTAGCTTGCAGCCAGTGCACTTTGTGTTTGAGGCACCAAAACAGTCAGCCGTATTTTTGCAGAGGTAAAGATCATCTGGGTATCCCTTTCATGTTCTTAGGGTTTTGCTAGCTTCTTTTCCTCATTTCCTTTTCAATGCAAACATGAAGTATGCTAAATCTGTGTAAAGTTGGACTTTTTTGAAACGTTTGTGTGAAACTGCTATTCATCAAATGTTAAATTTCCATTTTTCTACAATGCATTCAATGGACCAGTTGGGTATGGATTCCATTTGCTAATATTACTGTAGAGAGATCTCTGCCGGTATGTATGCCTAGCCAGAACCTGTGACGTTGTTACTGCTTGTTTGGTTTTGGATCCCCTTCCTCCCAGCCCTCACCCCTTCTCTCTTTTTTCTCTATTTTGTTCTTAGTGTCTTGTGAATGTGTTTGTGACTTGTGGATTTCTTATGTTGACTTTGCTTAATTTTAAAGGCGCATGGATAATTTTTTTTTTATTCTTTTCAAGTTTCATATTTCTGTATCTGTATTAGTGGGAAGTGATTGCCACCCAACCACCATGCTTGATAATCACCATCACTCCCTTCCGTCCTTCCTTCCTTAGGTGAGAAGCCATTCAAATGTGACCAGTGCAGCTACGTGGCCTCGAACCAGCATGAAGTGACTCGTCATGCGAGGCAAGTTCACAACGGGCCAAAGCCTCTGATCTGCCCGCACTGTAACTACAAGACCGCTGACCGCAGCAATTTCAAAAAGCACGTTGAGCTCCACGTCAACCCGCGCCAGTTTCTCTGCCCTGTCTGTGATTATGCAGCATCTAAAAAATGTAACCTGCAGTATCACATCAAGTCCAGGCATCCCGATTGTTCCGACATCACCATGGATGTCTCAAAGGTGAAGCTACGGACTAAAAAGAGCGAAGCTGACTTTTCTGAGAGCGGTAATGACAAATTGGAGAAGGAACCAACAAAAGGGGATTCAGCTGCAAAGAAAACGGAGAAAATTGTGAAGGTGGAGAAAAAAGATAATTTGGCAAAGGAAAAGAAGTCAACAAGCAGTGTTTCTGCAGGCCAGGTGACAACCAGAAGTCGGAAATCGGCTTCAGAAAACAAGGAGGTGGATATCAAAACTGAGAAAAGTACTGAGAAAATATGTAAAACAAAGAAGGTCAAAAGAAAGGCAGAGACTGAGGCAGCTTCCTCAAAGCAAGAGCCTGCAAATGATTCCTCAGTAGTAACAAAAAAGAAAAAGAAAGTGGAAGCTAAACCCAGAGACTCCCAGGAAGCTCAAAAAAGTGATGTCACACCAGAGGAAGAGCCTAAAAAGCAAAATTTTTGCCTCAAGAAAAACAGAAAAAAGAAAGCTCTGAAAATTAAGCACAGTAAAAAGAGCAGTAAACTTGATCAGGAGAAGATTGATGAAGAGGAGATGCCAGATGAATATCCTATCACAGAAGAAGATGGAGGTGTGAAGCTGGACACTGAGGGCAGTGACCAGAAGGAGCGAGATCCCACTGACACAGTGGCATTAAACAACAATGGTGGTCATGCTGTTAGCAGGGAGAGCACTGATCCTAAAGGAGACTGCATCCAAGATCCAGGGCAGCTTTGTCTGCCAGCTCAGGATGCAAACACAGAAGGTGAGGTAGAGGACCAAGAAATGCCTGCGGCAGCAGGAGAGAGTGAAGACACTGGTGGTGAAAAAGAGGAGGAAAGACAGGGGGACAAAGGGGAAGACACTTGCTCTGAGGAATCTTCCCATGCAGTGTCTTCTGAAAAAAGCTTGGATGTGCTCATGAATGTGGTAGCAGATCTGGCACCTGAGAAGGAGCCAGAGGAAACTGTGGCAGAAACTGAGAGTAACTCAGACCTGATGGACCTGACCAAGACATGCCTGCCAGCGACAGAGCCAACAGGAGATGCTGTGCCAGCGCCTGTGCCCGCAGAAGGGTGTACACAAAGCCCTAAAGTGGCTCTGTCCTTATCTCGGGATAACACAGCCGTGAATGAATCTCAGGAAATGGATGAGGATGAGGGCATCCACAGCCATGAAGGCAGCGACATCAGTGACAACATATCAGAAGGAAGCGACGACTCGGGGTTAAATGGTGCTCGCTCTGTACGAGAGGAAACAAGTCCAAAGATGTCACAAGGAGCTCCGGACACCACGGTGGCCAGGGAGAACTATGTGTGCATTTTTTGTGACCGCTCATTTAAAAAGGAAGGTGAATACAGCAAGCACCTCAACAGGCACTTAGTTAATGTGTATTATCTTGAGAAGGCAGCAAAAGGGCAGGAGTAGAAGTAGCTGTGTGGTTTGAGGAATCTTCTTTTGTAAGATCTTACACAGCTTATGTAAAAATATTGTAGATTTTTTTTTTTTAAGCATGGTTTGCTTTAGTGTCTGCATTGGTTTCTTTTTTGGTTTAGTTTTTTTTTAAAGTTGAAAATGTTTTTGACAACTTTATGTGTCATGATGAACTCATTAACTATTGGATCTCTTAATTAGAGAAAGCAAGTAGGGTGTATGAGGTCGTGTCCTATAAAGTCACTGTAAGCTTCTAGTCTATTAGCTTATGCAGCTCTTTTATAAACTGAGTTTTAGGAACAAGACTGGAGCTAACAATATACAAGTTGGATGTTTATAGAGCCACTGGCATAAGTTGCTTTTTGTTCTAGCAGCCAATTCTTTCTCTCTCTTTTTCCCTCTCCCTTTTTTTTTTTTTTAGTCTTTTTCAATGTATCTTGATGTTCAAAGTGTTAAACTACTTGATGGTTTTTCTACCAGGAAGATAGCTTCTATTACATAAAGAGCACTTTGTAAAAGAAATCAAAGTTGGCTAGTGATGAACATAACTGTTTAAGCTAATTACAATTATGAACGTACATTTCAGATCCCCTAAACGTGAATGATGAGCCAAAATTTGAGAGTAGTCCTTCCAGCTTTTGATTGGAGAACCTCTGTCTTGATTAATATCTTAATCACTGATATGTAATTGGCTTTGTTGTGGGGGAGCAAGTTTGTTATTTTTAATTTCTGCTTTTTGTTTTTTGATTGTGCTTTAAGGGCTTAAAATGTTGCACTTGTTTTTGATTTTTACCTATGCAGTTTAATCTTTTAGGAATAGTGCTTGTGCAGTATATGTACACTTTATATATGCATGTTTGGTTTTGTATGTGTAAGTTTTTTTTATTTGGAAACGTTCAGACTTGTTGCTTACTGTGGGACAGTTTTCTGTGGCAGTTTTCTGTGATGCTCCTTACTGCAGATTTTTCTTGTTTTCCTGGGTGTGATTAGCTGTGCATGAAGTTGCTGAAATTATGAACTGCTTGGCTATGTATTTTTAACTGGGTTTAGAATTGTATGGTCCTTGAACAAAAGGATACCAATGCAGTTCCAAAACACTCTTTCACAGGATTTATTCTATCATGGAAATGCCACTTCTGATACTTTGAATACACATGCAGAGTAATAAATTCTGATTTATAATTTGGGATCACCAGACAGGAAAATAATCACTCTCAGTGGAAACAGTCTGCAGATTCTGCAAGTCTGGATGATTATTTTTTTCCCCTTCCATTTTAATTTTTGTGGTGGACAGCAGTCAAACTTCATGAGCTTTAAAAAATAAAATAGTAGCAGTGATATAATCTAACATTTCATACACAAAAAACCCCAACAATAAATAAAGATAAATCAACTGGTAAGCAACAAACCTGGCATTAAAAAACTGTAGGAATTTCTGCTTCGTATTAATTCCAATTGCATTTAATAAAACCATCCTGCTTCCATGCAGAAAGAAACATGTAAGTGATCAGATTGTCATCTCAGGTCTACATGTCATACTAGGAGTTTTAAATTCTAAACAGATTTCATTTCTAGCACACACAAATGCAAGAGAGATTGCATACCTAACTACTGGTAGCCAAGCAGTGGCAAAATGTAAACAAATCCAAACCAGCAGGGAAGAAGCAAAACCCACCAGGTCCCATCTCTGCACTCTTCCGACTGTCATTAGCTGCCTTTCCAGTGGGAGCAGTTGGGGACAGCTCCAAAGAAGCAAATTTGGAGGCAGGTGTTATTTGGAGAGTGGAGTTGAAGAGCTCAGACAGCATTTGTCAGAGCACCTTCTTGTGAGTAACTATCTGTGTAAGCTCTGGAATAAACCCCATCCTTCACTGTGTGTCCCCACAGCATCTTCCCCTCCAAACAAACCCACTGCTGTGAATGAATAGAGAGCAACAATGCTACATTGCTTCTGCTTCTGGGAGAGATTGGTAATAGGAGGCCAAAGATTTGAGAGGGAAGGCATCCCTCATGGCAGAAATAAGTTGTATAATGTATAGTGAGTTTTTGTTTGAATAGATAGTGTTTAATCCTTACCTTGGCTGCGACAATCATTGACAACTCAAGATCAAGTTGCAACTATATTTATGTTAAACATTAAGAAAACAAACCTAATTGAATTGTTGTCCTAAACTACCAGTTGTAATAGTTTTAGATGTATTTTTTTTCTTCATAATAGTGTTTCTTTATATATAAATGTTGCCACCATTTGTGAGTGATGTGAACAGATGCTGGGAATTCCAGTACTGTGTAGAGGTTTAAAGCTCCCTTCCTATCCTTGCGAAGAGCCTTTTTCTGAGAGACTTCAAGGACTTTAGCTATGTTCAAGTAAACTCATGGACTGGCCTGATAATTTTTTCCTGTTTGTTTTTTAATGAAAATGATGCTGTTGACTGACTTTAAAGTTCTCTCTGTGAGATAAAAGCAATGGTGGTTCTCTGAAATACTGTGCTGCACATTTCTGTGAAGTGGTCAAGGTTTCAATGCTTGATCTGACAAGAACTCTTCAAAGACAGCAGTCGGCTCCTCTTTGGCGGAGTTTCCTACCACAAGATGAGAAACTGAAAATAAATTATTAACATATTAAGAAGAAGAAGAAAAATTGATTTTTCCTATCTGAGACCCATCAACAATGTCTTGAAATAGCTAATCTGGGTGCAGAACTGTGTTGGAATTCTCTGCAAGGTTTGGGATTATGTTACAGTAAAAAGGCAAGGATGTAATGCATTATGTTTATCTCAAATGTTAGGCACTGCTAGTATGAGTATTTGAGGGGGAGTGCGGGTCACGTAGCCCACCATATATGGTGGTCTTACATTGCTGTGTCTCCCTTTAAACAATGCCTTTTTTTTTTTTTTTTTGGTCTTTTTCAATATTGTTAAATTATTTTGTGTTGGTTTTGCCAATGCTAGCATGTTTGTGTTTTTTGGCAATAATACCTGTATTTGTGTTCAACCTCCAATACGTGGTTGGAAGGATTAGCACGCTGATATACCCCTACACTGCCAGCCCTTGGTTGAGTCATGTGTTTTGGGCTTTTTCTGTATGAATCTATACACGCAAACTAACTGCCTGGAGAAGCGGTCAAGAAGTGGATAGTTAGGCACTTAAAATCCATGGTATTGCAATTGTTGTTTCTGGATTTTGGTGATCTAGGCTGGAACTTTAGTCATTTAAAGAAGGATGTTTAACAGCTGACAGGCCAGTTAAGATACAGTAATGTCATTGATTTCAACAGATTTAATGTAGCCGAAAGGTATTAGATCAAATTCAAGAGTTTTTTTGAATGTCAGTTGTGTAGATATGTGGCGTGCATATGATATTAACAGAATCCAAATAGCTAAAGAAATTGTTTTATGTGTACATATATTTTTCCCCCCTCTAAAATTACACTAGCTAACAAACTTTTGTAAGCTGGCATGGAAACATGTTTATGATGTTTAGTTGCACCATGTTTGATGCTTTTACAGTGCAATACTTGTATTCTCTGAATTAAACCAAAGGTAATTTTTTTTCATGCTCTCTACTGTAGTGCATGACAGTCTTTTCTACGTTTGTAATAGATGTAAAAGGAGCCAGATCATACTTCCTGTTTTTACCTAAATCATGTATAAGAAGTCTTTTGTTCAAAATGTAGTATAAAGTTAAACTAAATTGCATTATATTAACCAAGTGTATTTTCCTAAGCATAGTTATGATTAAATAAACTTTATTAAGGAACCTGCAGCTTCTATTTTCCACTTATTAATGGCTATGGAAGCCGTTTGTTATTAGAGGCAGGAACAGTGCCAGTGTGTCATCGACAGAGCTCCTGAAGACCTCAAGCCAGACAGGTGGGTCTGGGGGAGTCAGACTTGACTGCAGACAGGGACAGTGGCTCGAGAAATATTTTCTTTTTCCTTTTCAATGCATTGTTTTTATTTCCCTGCCCACTTCAGTAAGGACAGGGCGCACGGTGGGGGCTGCATGCACATGGATGAGGTTCAGACACAATGCTGAACCTGTTTGTGATTTGGAAGGTTGGGCCCAATGGGTGTGAAGGGCAATATTCCCTTCACCCTGGAGAAGAAGTGCTGCTTGATGGAAACTGTGGAATTTAAATTTGAATTCAGAGGTAATGCAGGTGGCAGTGGGAATGCGGGTTTCTGAGCCATGCAGTTCTTACTGAAGCAGCAAAGAGCAGGGTGCAGTGCTACCACAGGACATAGCCTTGGGGGCTGCAGGTTGGCAGGGGCTGTCAGGGCCCAGACAAGGGGCAGGCTTGGGTTCTGAAGTTTTGTAGGCTGCCTGTGAGCAGTTTATGGTATGGACAGGGAACAGGGAACGGGAGCAGTGCCTGAGCCTCCCCACGGACTGCAAGGGACATGTAAGAGCGTGGCATAGAGATGGTGGGGGCTGGGTACCTGAGTGCCTCTTTGCCTGTGCTGACTTAATGATTTCAGGCTGGATCGATAGAGGAGGCCCTGCCCTTTGCACCAGCAGCTAGTGCTGCCCCTCACCCCCAGGAAGGTGTTCCCGGGACAAGCTGGCTGATCTAGAGAACCCAAGTGGGTTGGCAACCTGAGAAATCATTTTCCCTTAAACCTGCAGTCAGGTCGTCCTTACCTTTGACTAGTTCCTTGCACCCTGGCAGAAAACCTGCTAGTTTTTTCCTAGTAGAAAACCATGATAAAACCTGCTAGGCTGCAAACATGCTAAGAATCTGCTTTGTGCTAAGTTGTTTTTTAACAGAACCAGGTAGCCACGCACAAGTGCATGGTTCTGCAGTACCTTGCAGGCCAGCAGGAGATCCTGCCCACACGGTGAGCTGCCCAAAAGGTGAGTTGGCTTGCGCGGGGGATGGCTTAGCATCCTGATGGCCTGTATGGGGGCAGAGCAAGCTCATGTCTTAATTCAGCTGCCTTATTCAGGCTTTGCTAATGCTCTGAAGGAGCTGAAATGCTTGATTCCTGGTTTTGGTTTGGTGGTTGTCTTTTGTTTGTTTTTAAAGCTTAGCTATGCTGACATAGGTGGCTTTAACACTGTTCTTGTATATAAGTGTATATAGGTATAATATAAGCTATATGTAGGAAAAGGTAAATCTACAAGGATAGACCCTTCCCTAGCCCAGGTTGTATTTTTAACTTTGGTAAATTGTGTTCTCTGTATCTCGCCCTTGGCTGGAAGCACCAGACCTGCAGCAATGCACCCTGGCTCAAGCCAGGCAGCTGAACCTTCCCTTGCCCACGGGCTGGTCAAAGGAGCCTTCTTGGTCTCCTTTAGCCCTGTGCGGGTCAGAGTGCTCAAGCTGCTGTCATCTGCAGCACAGGCTGTGCTGCAGGTGAGGGACCGATGTGGTTTATTGATGGGTTTGTTTCCATCAAAAACAGCCAAAGAAGAGTTATGGCAAAAAGTTGAGTGGAAAGATAGTGACTAGTCCCTTGGTGGGGATGTCAGGTACAGGGATGTTGACAGTGCCCTGAGTGGTTGCAGAGTGCATCTATCAGCTCATAATAGATGTCACTCAGCAACTTAACTCTTCAGGTGAGACCTCTGTGGATAATTTTAATAAAATATTGGACTGTGAGTAGGTACTTAATCTCTGGGAACACAACGTCAACCTCAGTTTTAGCACAGTAGCAGGAAAAATGGAGAGCATCTCACTTCTGCTCTCATCCCTTCCCATCTTCTTTGCCCTCAAACTCTAGAGAAAAAATTAAAATCCCCACGAACTCACCAATAGCCTTCAAGTTCATTTTATGTGAATAGCTTCCCTGCTCCCCATGGCAGAAGTAGAGACATGTTTGTGGGTTTTCTTTTTTTTTAATACAAATCTGCTCTTTCTTTCGCTCTGTTTTAATTCTAGTCTCCTGAATTCTGTGTCACAGAATTGTCATTCAAAGGTTTCTATGCCTTTTTTCAAGCATTAGCCATAAAAGCCTGTAAACGCTCTGACAATTCAGGCAAGAATTGCCCGTTTTACACGGCCTATGGAGACAGGCAATGTAACTGAAGTTAAACAAAGAGTAACTTAGTAACTTACAGAACAGATCCTGAGACTTGTGACTCCTTTTTACGGCTTCTAATTAAAAAAACAACCACCAAACCCTGTCTTTTCTAAGCAATGCTGGTCCCTCCAAAGTGTATGAATTCCTGGGCCAGTCCTCCAAGTACCACTCCAGGGGCTGGAGGTCTCCTGTTGGTCCCCTGACATAACCCTTAGCCCCATGCAAGGTCTCTTGCCACAGCATGATCTTGCAGGGTGTTTCCTTCCCTGGCAAGGGCTGAATTCCAGTGAAAAGCCCCTGGGCCAGCTGGAGATAAGCAAACCTCTTTCTAGGGGTCACCTTGCTCTGCACTCCATGGGTGTGACTCAGCTCCTGCCTGGGAGCTGAGAGCACGAGCTGACCTCATTTGGAAATGGACACCTCTCTCTCCAGCCAGCTCTCTTCAGGCAAAGTGCCCTGCTTTGTCCTTGGGTCTCTCCAACCTGATGATCTTCTCTGTCATCTTCTATCTTTTCTGTGGTCTTTAGTGCGTCTCTCACTGCTAGTATTACAGCGATGTGGCACTAAAGATATCACCAAAACTCAGATCACTGGTTAAGAAGAAGGAGCACAGAGGAAAGGAAATATTTTCTTTTCAAAGTAATCTGGTTTTGACCTCCTATATCTGCGAGTAGATGAAAACAATGGGGAAAAAAATTTTGGTCAGCCTCAACACTTGGTTTTGATTCTGAGCCTGTCATTCGGTGGCAGTTCTGGAATGTCTTACAAAGAAAAATTTTTAAATTACAACTGGCTTCCAACTCCCCTAGAAACTTTTTTGGCCTGATTTTGATATTATAGATCCTAAAATAGCCTTGGATACCTTGATTAATTTTCTTCTAAAGGAAAAAAATACAACAGACCAAAAAAAGGAGACAGAGCCACAAAAGCCTTTTGTTGACCAAAACCATCTCCTTCTGAAGATGGGCAGCAAGAAAGAAAAGATTTTCCCAGCTTTACAGGTGATGTCAGTCCTCAGAGAGCTGAGCACTGCACTGTTTCCCTTCTGGTTTGTGCCAGTATGGAAGCAGAAGAGCAGGCAGGAAAGGCAAGGGACCACTAAGGGACCCGATTGGGATGAGGGGAGGAACCTACAGTGAAATTCACAATGGAGCATGGACTCGTTGCTAAGGTGGGAAATCAACACAGCCTCCTCTCTGCTACAGCCCACCTTCACGGTAGGTGACAGGTGGCAGCACCTTCCACATTGCTTTCTGCAATACGAACCAAAGCCCAGTCTCAGCTGATGAGGAGACTGAGAGAAAGGCCAGTGTCCCCACTGAAGGCCTTTCAAAAGGTTCTAAAAGAGGACCAGTGAAAATTCTCCTTGTTGCCATATGAGCAGAGACTTAGAGCTGACAACTTCAGCAGGGAGGAGAGAAAGCCTGGGGGTTCATCTAGATTTTTTTTTTTAACTGAAAACTTCAAATTTACAGAAAAATGCATGTGGAAACGTGGCTGACCCTTCCCATTGCATCTTGCTTTTTCCAGTGTCTTGGAGTGATGCTATGACAATACTGTATTCCTCATCGCCTGCTTGATTTCTAGTGTACCTTTAAATTGCAAAGGGGGAAGAGAGAAGCCAAGAGAACTCTTCAAAGCGGCCAGCTTGACCTGGCAACTATAATGTTTTGCATTCTGTCCTCTCCTGATTCTGACAACATTTGTTGGTTAGAGGACTTTTGCTCTCTAGCTTCTTTGGCTTTCAGCAGAGAAGAGACTGTGATCTGCCTCAGCAGCTTCTTTTCCTTTTTGGACTGTTTTTGGCTTGCTTTTCATCCGAGACCAGCTGTTGTCTCCGGGCCTGCTCGGCGGGACCCTCCAAGGGGGATCGTCGGACCCTGCCTGGCCGGCCTGGCCCAGCATAGGACTGCAGGTTTTACCTACAGAAAGAACTCTAAAATCCATAGTCCTCTTTTAGGGGACAGGGGGGGGGGTTTTAATATTTTTTTTTTTTTCCCCCCATGACAGTGGGGGACTCTGTTTGTTAAAGAAATATGGTTTCTTCACTTTCACTCGAGCAATTATTTTCCCGAACCCGCGGGGGAGGTGCTGCCGGGGCCTGCTTGCCTAGTAGGCAAGAAAGAGAGAGTGAGACGCCACTCTCGGGTTCTTTCCTCCTGGATTTGTATCCAAACCGGCACATCCAGTGAGTACCACTCTGTTGTGCTCTCTAAACCCTTTGTAGTTCGTTTGATATCCATACAAATGTGATGCAGATGTAAGTAACTTAGTGTTACAGGGTGTGTCAGAGGAAAAGCCGGTTAAAAACCGTGACGCCAAGGATGGAACTCCAGTCCTTGTTAACAGTATTTGTGGTTTAAGTGCTGCTTCCCCCCTCGCTTTTCCTTCCTGAGATCTCTGGCATCCCGAGCCAGGATTCCCTCGTGCCTCAGGCGGGAGGGAGCTGTGCAGGCCCGCAGGCATCACTAGATGGTGCCAGCAGTCCGCCAGCTCCAGCACTGTTCTTCCAGCCTGCAGGAGCACCAGCTTCGAGCTCCTGGCTGTGCGTGGGCCACCTCGGCTGAGGACGACAAGCCCGGTTCATTTTTCCGAAGCTGGAAACAAAAATCAACTGCATTTTTCACAACGTTCCTAGTTAGTGAATGGCTTCTAGGCAAAAATAGTACCAGAAATATGATCGCGTTTTCAAGCAGCTGTAAAATTTTCCACATGAAGAAAACGAGCAGTTCTTGGGAAAGGAGTAACAGTTGCAGCAGAACGGATTTACCTGATACCGAACCAATACTAACCTACCCTGTTACCCCGTCGTGGAAGTCAGCACATGGTGCAGAACATTGGTGGTGTTGTCTCCACATACTCTGAAAAGGAAATGCATTGGGAACCAGAAGCAAACACATGTATTAGTACGCCAGCACGCTGCCCAGGCTGAGAGGGCAGCAGCTTGTCCAGGCGTGCCCAACACAAAGGGAGGACACCCTGTAGCACCTCGGTGCCTCGCTAGCCAGCCTCCCAGCCCGTGCGGTGGAGGGCACGAAGCCTAGCGCGCCTGGGGCTTATAGATAGCCCGTGTGCGACCAGAAATAAATGAGCAGAGGAGGCCCTTCGGGTGGTGTTCCAAGGGTTTACTGTAAAACCTCCCTCGAAGGNCCCTCGAAGGGGACCGGAAGCGAAGAGAACAAGACAAGACACTGAGGGGGCTTTTAAGGGATACAGGGAAGGGGGCGGGGATGACATAGCAGGGACCTATAGGAAGAGGGGAAAGGCGGGACAGGTCTGGTTACCTTTCCTTAGGAGATACAAGGGGTGTCTGTCAACCGTCAGTCAGACAGACCGAGCCCAGCTCAGATCCCAGGAATTCAATGGCAGAAGCCATCCTCACAGAGGGGGGTTTTATTCTTTGGAACCAGCCCACCAAACCTCTCTTTCTGGGCTCTGTGGCCCCCTGGTTATTCTTGTGTTTGGTTCATTCACCACAACAAACACATTCTCCGAATAGCATTCTTTCAAGAAAATCCAGGAAATCAGAGACTGTCAAAGCTGTGAGCCAAATGACAACTCAGTGGGTTCTGAACCATTGGGTTTGCTTCCACCTGATAAGAATTTGTTTGTCAAAAGAAAATCTTACTCAGGAAGATCAAAGTGAACAAGCAAGTCTGGATAACTGTTTTTTTTTTCCCCTCCTAAGGGATATTTTAACCTTTGAGCATTTGTCTATGACCTAACATAGGATTTGAAAATGTTGAAAACTGTTGAAATAACATAACTTCTTTGCAATTTCTCCCACTGTGGAGTTGAAATAACGACTGTAAAAAATGCAATTTGCATTTTTGTTGAAGTTGTTTTCCATTACGGAACCCTCTGATGGATAATTTCCAGCTGGTTCTTGAGGTTAGGTTTGTATGCCCTGCTTTCTTTCATCTCTTCTCTTTTGGCTTTTATTCTCTTCCTTGTGCCTACTCATTAATGGGTTATAATGCTGCAGATCATGAGCTTGCATTTGCATTGTAGTTTTCATAGTCTTCAAAACCACAATGTGTGTTTATTTCAGAAAGTGAATAGATAAAAGCCTTGGTCAATAAGTAATTTCTTTACGCCATTATGTACTTATCTCCACATTTGTAACAGTAAGACAAAGGAAGAAGTTTCTAGGAGTCTGTTGGGGTTGGCCAAATGTTTTCACTGGAACATTTTCACACACACAGTGTTCTTCAGTTATTCTAAACCCCCCACAACTTAAGCAAGAACAGAATTGGGATTTTTAGTGCAAATCCAGCAATAATTTTTCATATTTTAAATGATCACTTAGTTGAGCATTTTTAAAATTAAAAAAAAGTGTAAGAGTGTTAACAATTATTTTACAGATTAGTTGACTTCTTCTTCTTTTGCTTATCAGCTGTCCTCAAAACTGATAAGCTTATAAATCTCTTCACTAAGTTTTTAACTAAGTGCAGTTCAAAGTGAGAAAGAGAAGCAAACAATGACCATGTTGAGGATTCTGGGGTAGCTGACTAAGCCAACCAGACCCCAAATTTAGAAGGTCATGAAGTACCTATATTACATGAACAGTTTAACCATCTGAATTATGTGACTTGATATAGATCAAACTTCAACAGATTTTCCCCTTAACAGAAGATTTGCCAATAGCAATAATTCCAATAGGAATTTCAACTGTATTTGTCCTACTTAATCATAGTGGAAATAAGTGAGTGGAGGAAAACAAGGAGAAAGGCTGAAAAACCTCCAGAAATGCTGCACACATTCCAGACTTTCTCTGTGTGGGTTAATTTCCCAGACTTTGGAATGGGATGACACTACTTTGGTCAGCTCAGGTTAGGTATGTTAGGTTAGAGATCTATTCCTGCGAGGCTGGGCCAAAGGTCACTGAAAAACAATTTCTGAACAGCTGCTGGATAAAAAAAAAGAAAGCAGGCCTTCGATGAATGGGATGCCCCTGTCACCCTCTGCCCTGGTTAAAATTTTATTTACATATATATGTGCCAGGTGTGGCAATGTCAGTGCCTTGACAAGTACAAACTGTGTTCTGTTCACAAGAACTTTCTCAGGGCACAGAGCAAAATACCCCACCTCAAAGATAAAGCTGGAGAGGGGCTGGATGTTCCAATTAGCAGCTGTACATGAGAAACAAAGCATTTTGGATTCCCATGCCCATACTCTCCTCCTCCTGAGATGCGAAAGTATTCTTCTGAGAGTAAAAAGGGAGGTGAAGTACCTGAGAAATCATTTCTGGGTCAGAAAGAGGATATGATGCTGACACTCATTTTACCCTAAGGAACAAAGCAAAGAGTGGTAATTTATTTCAAATCTCATCCCTTTAGAAAGCAGATAGAAAATGCTCACATATAAAAACCTGCTCCTTGATTGAGATGTTTCATTAACTGTATGAAATGGGACAAGGAAGAAACACTTGGGAAACCAGTGAATTCAAAGAGATTATTTGAAGGTTATATGGTAAAACGCTTAGTTTCTTCAACTAATTAGGGCTGCTGGGGAATGTGCAGTTTCTAGGTCATATTAAGTGTAAGAAGCTTCTTCTTAAGCCAATTGAAAAAAAAAGCTTGGCTGAACTGTGTTTGCAATGCAGTTTTTTTCCCCCTTGGTTATCTCTCTTCATTTATTCATGCTGTATACTCAGCAATCAAATAAGGTAGAGGCGGCAACCAAAACCACACCAGTTTACTGAAATGTACAGTTCATATTTGTGTCCCATCCTGAAGATCCCCCAAGTAATTCTGAACTATAAAACTTCATTTATGATGCTTAAAATGTTCTTCTTCAGCTGCACCTGATGATGGTGGTGGTTGTTGCTCTATTTCCCATGCTCCGAAATCATGAAAAAAAAGTGCAGATGGCCCGATCCTGGGCTCTGCTTATCTTGAGAAACTGATTGTCTTGGTAGAGGATGTTACTCAATATTTCTAAGTGGGAAGTTTTTGTTTATGTTTCTTTTCTTCTGCTGCAGTCGTACAGCTGATTGTTCCAGTCTCAGAACGGAATCTGTAATCACAGCTGACCTTGCCATACCCATCTTACACAGCCATCTAGTGCCCCTCTGAGCAACAAATAATCTTCTTTTGAGCTCCTGTCAAGGCTGGCTCAACCATTCACACCTCTCTGCTCTGGTGAGCTCCTCTTTACTTATGTATCAGCATCATTATCTGGTTTTTGCAGGCATGGGGAATAGCCTGCAGACAGAGAAAAGTCTGAGATGAAAACAGTGAGAAAATCCATTCCATTGTATAAAATGTAGTCAGGAAACAGTATTTCAGTTGGTTTAGGGCTTTTTTAAGTCTATGAAAAATATCACTGTTCTTACTTTTGTTCCTTAATCAGGAAATGAGCGGGTTTTTTTTTTCCTGACAGTGGAGTCCTTATCGTCAACTGCTTCTGCAGTTTGGCTATTAATTTATTTTTCTTGAAGAAATCCAAAGTAAAGCTGCCATTTTCACCTTCTGTTTGTGTTTCATGCTGGATTTTAATAAGCAAATGAAAAGAAATTGCTATTTCATAATGAAATGGAAATGTAAATTCAACTTGTAAGCAGGTTTTTTTTGCTTTACCTAAAAACTTTACCAAAGATTGTCAAAAATGTTACTTCATATTATGTAAAACAGAAGTCTTTGGGCTTTCAACCACGTTCCAGCCTACTTAAGTGGAATCATAACTCTCTGAGCCACTGATTTCAGTCTCATTCATGAAGTTTATTGACACCATTTTAAATTCCAAGCCTTTTATTTAAAATCGAGGCTTTCTACTTCTTCGAAGTACCCAATGCTCATTTTTCACGACACCTGATTTTGCAGGAGCAGTACCCCTGCCTCAAATATGTCAGCAGTGAAGGATCTATTTCCTGTCTATTTCTATAGTTTCTGCAGTGCTGGCTCCTGTGGCCTGGTGGCAGGAGGGAATTAGGTACAGCCTGGAATATGATACAGGTCTTCACACTGTCTTCACATGCTCTTCCAGAAACCAATCCTTCTTTTTCTCTGTGCTGTTTCTTGTGTCTTCAGTGCAAGACAAGGCCTGTACTTAAAAGGGCTGCCCACGTTCAGGACCCCTGAGAGCCAACTAACTGGTCAGTGCCACAGAGATCTGGCTAAGATTTAGCTCTGGTTTTCTCTCCAGGAAAAAACTGCACACTGGAAGAAAGGGGCAGCCCCCACTGTTCTCCAGCCTTTTTCTTATGTGCCACAATGCATGAAAGACAGTTATTCCTTTCAGACCTTTTCCTTTTTCTAATAAAAAGCCTCATTTCCAAGAAGACTGGAGTGCAAATTACCTTCTCTATTCAATTACAAAATCTGATCACTGCCTTTTCTTCTTTCACCACTAATAAAAGCTACTGAAGTAAAGCACCCATCTCTCCTTACAGAAAAACAGGCAGTAAGTCACCTTGAGATGAAAATATATACTGCTACACACTTTTCTTGGGAATATAGAGCAGTAATTGCTTAAGACAATGACAACAGAGACTAGAGGGAACATTGTATTTTTGTGGAACATTTCCAGGGACAATGAGGGAAATCCTCCTCTGATTTAAATGAGCAAAGTTCCACAAAGCTGCTACTCTGGCTGATGTAAATTATCATGTCTTCATTGCGGTCAATGGCCCAGCTCCTCCACCTCTCATAACTTGGGATATTTCCCTAAATATAAACTATGATCCAGCCAGTTTAGATGAGTATGACAAGGCAGGTGCATTAGATCAGTAACTGAGGTTCCAGGCTGCCTGCTGGGATATGCCCTTAGGACAACACAGGAATTCAGCACAGCCTTTGCTACCCACGTAACAGGTTGCAAAATAGCCAAGCAAAGATGTGCCACATCTTCAGGTTATCTTGCTGCCTGTCATGGCTGAAGTGGCAAATATCAGCTAATTGCACCTACAATTTCTGGAAAAAAAAAAAAAAGAGGGGAATGGGAGGGAGTTTAAGAGCAGTAGGGACTTGAATTAACAAAGTTTTCTAGTCTTTATGGTTTTGCTGCAGTTCTCTTGTGATCAAAGGATTGGTGAAGCAAAAGCTGGTCCCAGTGCCGTGCTCCTAAAATTTGAAGAAAAAACCCTAAGACCTTGCCCCTACAGGTACAGACTAGAGATTCATGCTAATACAAAGCAGAAGCCAAGATTAGGTTAGGGGTAAAGTGTTACGATCAGATAATATCTGAAAACTCAATAGAACATCCTTCAAAGGTCAGGTTGTCTTATATATTAAGTATCTATGGAAACATTTCAGGGCAGGAAAGCTCAAAGTAAAGGTTGAATGTTTAACCCCTAGCTTTAAAACGTTCTATAGGCACCTTACAAAAGCAGACAGAAAATACACACTGGTTCTTTTCATGTGATATATGAAGGGAATTTTTTTGTTGGTTTTTGATCCATATTCACACATTTTTTGCAGGTGTCTTAAATATGAGACACTTCTCTGTTTCAGCAATGTGCAATTTTAATTGTATTTTTATGTGCAGAGAACTGTTAGCTTTCAAACCTTACAGATCAGAAATGGGAGTGACTTGGATAATCCTAGCAGTGTTAGCATGGACAAACCTTTAAAAAGTTCAGCTTGAAGTCTGAGATCAGTCCTATAGATTCATATCCAGGCCTCAAACCTTACCATGCATTAACCTTGTCACATAATGAATGTTAGCAGCATGCTGATAGTTCTACTTTTCTTTCTTCACAATAAATTCAGACTCTTCAGGGAAGAGTCACAGCACCAAGCCTGACAGAGTTCCAAAAGTGTTTGGACAATGGTCTCAGGGACATGGTGTGATTCTTGGGGTTCTTGTGCAAGGCCAGGTGTTAGACTCAATGATCCTTGTGGGTCCCTTGCAACTCAGCATACCCCACGATTCATGACAAGATTTCCATAGCAGACTTAAAAACTGAAGAGATCAAGCATGAGATTTAAAGCAGCAATCCACGTTGAATTTCTGTGCAGAAACACACGTAGTCAGAATGAAACCATGAAAATATTTATGAATATTAGGCTTACATTTGTTTCCTTGGACTCTGGGGGCAATGGTGGGACATGTAGAGAGACAGAAGAGAATTTTTTTCCATGATTGAGGTGGCAGCACAAAAAGAGATAATTCTGATGGGGAGACTGCCTCAGCTTCTTTTAGTATCTGCCCGGCATGAAAGTAGAAGCCAGTGTCCTGGTTCTGAACACTGTCCCTGAACACCTCTAGAAGGACAAGATCTATTTGCAGGCCTTCATTTTTTATTGTTCTGGTTTTAGGCTCCCGTGTGGAGTGAAAGGCAGCTTAGGGCAGTGTCTTGGGGTGATTCT
>VWPU01002172.1:6598-24720 GCA_013398955.1 Callaeas wilsoni | reverse complement strand
AGCAGTGTCCTCGTGTCCCCCAGCAGTGTCTCCGTGTCCCCCAGCAGTGTCCCCAGCAGTGTCCCCGTGCCCCCCAGCAGTGTCCCCGTGCCCCTCAGCAGTGCCCTGCAGTGGGGTGGGCAGCACACCTGGGCTGCAGCCAGGCTCTCACCACACCTGAGGGACATCTGAAGCAAGACCCTGCTCCCTGCAGAGCCAAAACCCAGCCCCCAGCACCAGGTGAGATTTGTCCACCCCGAGCGGTGCCCAGTGGGGTTTGCTGCCCCAAGCCCTGGCAGCGTTTTCCTGGGGCTCTCTTGTTGAATTTTTAGGGTTTGAATAAGGGCTCTCCCTGAAGCAGGCAAGGACATCAGAGGCATCTTCCAAAGGGGAAAAATAGATGTCGCCTGCTGTTATGTTACGAGAAAAAATGATGGATCCCAGAGACTCCGAATGCTCCCTCTGGCCTTTAAAGCCTCTGAGTGGCACTGCCGTTACCCACGCAGCAGGACAAGCATCACCTCCGCCTCCCGGTTTCCCCAGCTGAGTCATCCAGAGCCAGAGGAGCCCCAGGGGTGACCCCAGTGGGTGTTCCTGTTGCTGCTCCGTGCAGCAGGAGGTGCTGGGCACAGCTGGCCCAGGCACGGGCCTCCCTTGTCCCACCTCAAAGGACTCTAATGCTCCACAGGCACAAAAATTATTTCTGATTTTTTCCCCCCAATTCGAAAGCACTTCAGAGATTTTCAACTGCAGATCACCACCATATTAAGCGCTGTTTTTCATTAGCACCTGCGCAGGCTGGTTTGGAGTCTCACAGTGCCTGCACCGACGGGCTGCCTGCGAGAACGTACCCTGCAATTTTGGCATCTGGTGTGCAGGAGTACAGTAAATATTTAAAGCCACCAGACCGAGGTTTCCAAAGGACTCTAAAGAGATTGATTTCCCCAAACCCCCGTGACTGCAAATGGAAATTTCGTGCCAGCTTCCTTTCAGCCAGCATTTCCCAGAGAGGCTAAACGTGGATCTGGGCTGTGCTGGAGGAAGTGGGGACTCGCAGTTCCCCGTTAGGTGCCGTGCCCAGATCCCTGTGCTCCTCAGCGGTGCCTGCAGCACATGGGGTGCGACAGGGACGTGCTGTTCTGCTCAGACACGCCATGCTGGAGCTCCTCCTGTGACGCCGGGTGTCTGATCATGTTTTCCCTCTTGGCTCCCTCCATGCATCCTCCAGCTCTAGTTTTTTCTCACTGAGGGTAAAATCTGGTGTCTCCAGCCAAGCTCACAAGTGCTGGGATCTGGGGACAGGGCTCCCTCCCTGGTTCCTGCTTGCAGGGGGCTCAGGCTGGGAGGATGTGTTTGGCAGGTGGGACTGGGGGCAACCCCTGGGGTCAGTCCAGGCTGGGGATGAGCAGCTGGAGCAGCCCTGGAGAAGGACCTGGGGGTGCTGGGGGTGAGGGCTGGTCCTGCCCCAGCACCTGGAGCCCCCCGGGCCCTGGGCTGAGCCCCAGCGGGGGCAGCAGGGGAGGGGGGATTCTGCCCCTCTGCCCCGCTCAGGTGGGACCCCACCTGCAGAGCTGCCCCAGCCCTGGGGCCCAGCACAGGAAGGAGCCGGAGCTGCTGGAGAGGGTCCAGGAATCGGCACAGGGTGCCCAGAGCAGCTGTGGCTGCCCCTGGATCCCTGGCAGTGCCCAAGGCCAGGTTGGATGGATTTGGAGCAGCCTGGGACAGTGGAAGGTGCCCCTGCCCATGGCAGGGGGTGGCACTGGATGGGATTTAAGGTCTCTTCCAACCCCCAGGCCATGCTGTGATTCTGTGATTCCATGAGTGGTAACTCTGAAGTTCACTGCCATGGACAGGAACAGGTGCTGCCATCACAGGGAGGGACCCAAATTTCTGTGTGACACCTCTGTAAAGAGAAGCTGTTTGGATCTGTTTGTCCTTCTGCTCCTCACCTGCTGCACGTGCTTGGACAGCCTCAGGAGCTCCCTGGCACCCTCCTTGCCAACATTAATACCCAGCCCTGGGAAATCACCACAGTTAAACACAGCACAAATCGTCTGGGCAGGGACATGCAGGGATGTGAAAAACTAGAATGGGAAGGAGATACCAGCAGTAAATAATGCTTTTGTAAACAGTCTCTCTCCATCTTTCTTGCCTGCCCTTTCAGGCACTGGAAGGCTGCAATTAAGTCTCCCCAAAGCTTCTCCTCTCCAGGTGAACCATCCCAGCTCTCCCAGCCTCTCCTCCCAGCAGAGCTGCTCCATCCCTCTGCTCATCCTGGTGCCTCCTCTGGCCTGGCTCCAGCAGCTCCAGCTCCTTCCTGTGCTGGGCCCCAGGGTTGGGGCAGCTCTGCAGGTGGGATCCTGCCCCTTCACCTCCTTGTGCGCTGGAGCGGAATTCCTGTGACCGGGAAAACGGGGCAGAAAGGAGGTGCTGATTCCGTCGGGGCAAGGCCACGGGCAGCTCCCTGTTCCAGCCAGCCCCAGCCCCCGCAGCCGCTCCTGTCTCAGGCTTGGGAACGTTTCCCCATCTCAGCCCTGGAACACTAAACCAGGCTCTGCTGAGCTCGCCCGAGGCCAAGCTGTGCTCGTGAGGAGTCGCACGCCACGGGAGGCAAACCCTGGAATGAGGGCAGGGAGCGCTGTCCCCAAACCCTGTCAGGGAGCATCGGAGCGGCGCTGGCTCCGCAGGAAGAGTGGGCAGCCTGAAGAGGAGAACCATAATGATGTCAATGCAAATTTGGGCTGAAATGATGTGAGTGAAATCCCCAAAGATGCGATGCCAAGAAAAATAAAACCCAGCAGAATGCCAGAAAACCAAATTAAAACAAATAACATGGGGGGAGGGCGGGGGGAGAGAAGAAAAGGACTGATGGAACAGGCAGAAGAAAATGCAGGCAAGGGGCAGAGGCAAGTGGCATCAAACCAGTGGTGCAAATCCCAAACCCAGCCAGTGTCCCTGACAAAGCACGCCAGGGGAGATGGTGGGTGGCGTGAGGCAGGACCAGGCAGAGAGGGAGCTGCGGGGATGGACGACAGGCTGGGAGTGACCTCAAACCAAACGGGACCCAAGGGCAGGAGAAACTCACCTGAGGAGCAGCAGGTGAAGGGCAGAGCTGTGTCCTGCTGGGCACGGGCAGCGCTCCCGGAGCTGCAGCTCCCTGAGGAGGGCAGACGTGTGCCAAGGGGAGGCGGGGGACAGGGACCTGGCTCCCCGCACGCCCTGGGCACGGCGAGTCCCAGGACTGGGCTTGGGATGTGCTTTGCCAAAGGGTGCCAAACACAGCCCCTCCTCACCACAGCCACCCAAGGGAGCTCAGGCACCCCCGCTGCAGGTGGGGAAACTGAGGCACAGGGAGGGCAGGCAGCAGGGCCCTCGAGTGCCTTCCCTGGCGTCCGTGGATGTTTCCCTCCCTGTCCCTGCTGGGAGCTGTCTCCTTCCCTTGCAGGTGTTTTCCAGCCGCTCCTGGCACAGCCAGGCACAGGCTGGATTCTTGGGGCTGTCCTGTGCAGGGTCAGGAGCCCGACTCGACGATCCTTGTGAGTCCTTTCCAACTCAGGACATTCTGTGAGTCCACATTCTCCCAATCCTGCTGTTACCCAGGGCCAGGACGGGAGCAGGAACATCACCCAGGTGCCACTCTAATGCCACCCCACTCCCAAGGCTCTCCTCCAAACCTCTGCTTGCCCTGTACTGCAACCAAAAAGCAAATTATAGCGCAAACCTTGATTTCTGCACTTGTCCTGATGAAAGGCAGCAGTAAAGGCCTGGACAGAGGTCGGGCAGCGCTGGGAAATGCCAGCCCCAGCCTCTCCCTCCCCCAGCACGGAGCCCTTGGTGCTGAATTCGTGCTGCATTCGTACCCTGAATGGAGCTGCAGGGACAACAGCAACCTTGGGATATTTAGTACATGACCAAGTTTAAAATATCAGTACTGTGGAAGGGAAATCTCTGTCATTTCACTGCAGTGCTTTTCCATCAACACTGCGCTGCCTGCCCTGTCTTTGTGTGGGCAGGGAAGGGTGGGAAAGGGGTGCAGGCAGGCAGGGAAGTGCAGGGAAGGGATGATGTGCAGGCAGGAGGATCATGGAACATCCTGAGCTGGAAGGGGCCCACAGGGATCATCCAGTCCAGCTCCCAGCCCTGCCCAGACCCCCAACACTCCCCCCTGGGCATCCCCGGCAGCGCTGTCCAAACGCTCCCGGAGCTCTGGCAGCCTCGGGGCCGTGCCCCTTCCCTGGGCAGTGCCCAGCCACACAGGCAGGAGTGAGCAGGGCATGCACAGGCACGGCCAGGCTGCTTGAGTGTGACCAGGACAGCCAGGAAGGCCATGGCTTCATCTGCCAACAGCTTCATCCAACTTTGTGTGTTTGGGTTTATGCCGGGTTATTTTTGCTTTGTCATCCTGTAATGGGATGGGGAGAAATCCTCACCCCTCCCAGTGAGAGGGATTTGGGCTTTGGTGAAGCCCTGGCTCGAAGCCACAGATCTATCAGTTTTCCTTTTCATTTCATCTGGAAATCTTTGCTCTTGAAGGCTGAGTGACAGCAGGATGGCTGAGAAGTCACCTGGGAGGGATCTCAAATAACAGAGATAAAAGGGAAGCCTCACCCCCTGTCCATGTTCTTGCTGTGGCTCTGTTCCTGGGGGCTCGGCATCGAGCACCAACCCACCCTGTCCCCACGCCATCCCCTGCTTCTCGACCTCCTTGCAGTGGGGACAGACTCAAACCATGCTACCCCAGCCATTTGTCACGCAGGAAACCTCACCCTGCAGTGGGATTCATCCCTCCTCTGTAAATAACTCCTTCCTGCAACCTCAGTCGGAGGATTATTTATATCTGGCATAAATCTCCCCCAGCAGGAGAGTGATGGGAGGCCACGATGATCTGGAGGACGCCTCTGTGTGGGGAGCGTTGCCCTCTGAAGGGAGATGTGAAGGGATGGAAACCCCTGGGCCTGCCCTTGGCTCCTGGATCATGGGCTGCAGGGCTGAGCCCGCCTGGGATCAACGCTCTAAAGGAAAAGCCAGGAATCCCGAGCTCCAAACCCAGATAAAAGGGAGGTTTGGGAGCTGGCAGCTCAGCCCTGCCCGGGCTTGGCTGTGTTTAGGGGCGATGAAGGATCTCTCCAGCCCTGGCACTGCCAGATCCCGCTCCACGGGCAGTTCGGGGGCTGCTCCTTGGGCTGCTGCAGACATCTGGAGCCAGTGCCACCTTCCTGTGCCAGGGACCTTCATCCCCCCGGATCCCTGGCACCCAAATGTGTCTCTTTAGGAGCCCTCAGGAGATGTAGCTGCCACAGCAGCGAGGGAGGGCTCCAGTGGGGCAGCGTTTAACAGCAAGAAATTACTTCCCTTTCCCTTAAACGCTGCGCCTTGAAGCTTTTGAACACCGGTGGTTTCTGCAAATTAAAAAAAAAAATTAAAAAAAGAAAGCGGGGAAAAGGAATAGCTATTTAAACGCCAAGAATCCCATTTAGCCTCTCACAAACACGAGTACCCCGGGGCAGTTTCTCGATGAGCAATTTGCTTTTAGTTACGCGAGCGCGGACATTTGGTACCAAACCCATCCTCTCTGCTTATCCCCGCCGCGAGCGCGGCGCTCCCCGCAAATCAGCCGCTCCACGGTCCATTAAAGCCTTTAATCAGCCACCTCGGCGGCCGCCGAACACACGCAAACCCCACCGAGATGCTGGGGGGACCCGGCGCCAGGATTTCGGGAATGAATCCTGCCTGCATGGGCGCCGCAGCAGCGTCTCGGTGCCCCCGGGTGGGGATGAAGCTGATCCCCGAGGGAGACGGGAGGACGCGTCCCGCGTGGAGCTGTGCTGGGGTCGGGTACGGAAGGAGCCATGGACAGGCTTTGCCCCCGTGGAGCAGGGCTTGGATACGTCCCACCGATGCCACCTGGTTGGGATGGAGGTCGGGCAGGAGCAGGAGAGGTGTGGGATCTGCCTTTCTCCTGGTTCCCAGCTCCCAGGTGGAACTCAGCTCAGGCTGGCAGCGATGGGAGCCATCCAAACCCTGCCAGGCTCCCGCTGCGGAGAAAGCAGCGGCTTCACCCCGTTTGTCACCTGGGAGAGGTCCCAGTCCAAGCCCAGCTGCACTTGTCCCCAGCCCAGCAGAGCTCCGGGGGAGCAGGAAAGCAGCTCTCGGAGATGATTTCCGCCTGGTTCACAGCGTGCTGTTGCCCGGATCCTGTGCCCCAGAGGAGCGCAGCCACCGGACGCGCGGCGCTGCCCACCCGCAGGCACAGCCCGGCCCGCGGCGCGGCTCTGCTGCCTCTAATCACCCTCCGTGCTGAAGGATTAACAGCAGCAATCTTGTTCCCAGCCACCCTCCAGATGATCCAGCATAATAAGACATATAACAGCCCCTTGGAAAAGAGAAAGTTATGGTTCCCACAGCAACTGTAACTCAGCCATATTACACATCTATATATATATTAAGGCATAAATTTAACAACATATATTTTAATGCAAAATACCGGCGATGCACAACGGGACAAATAACAGTGGTTGAGGGATCCATAACGTTTGGCTTTCCCTGCTTCCCGCTGCTGGAATCTCACCAGCAGCAGCACGGCGAGGAAGATGGATCCATCCCACTTGTGGCCCTCTTCCACCTGCTCCCGGTTTTTTGGCAGGGACACGCACAGGGACAGGCACAAACACCCCCGCTGGCCCACGTCCAGGTCACCCACGTGCACAGACACGGCACGGTGCATGGAAAAGGGGTGCAATGCATGGGAAAGGGGTGCAATTCATGGAAGAGGGGTGCAATGCATGGGAAAGGGGTGCAACGCATGGAAGAGGGGTGCAATTCATGGAAAAGGGGTGCAATGCATGGAAAAGGGGTGCAATGCATGGGAAAGGGGTATAATTCATGGAAAAGGGGTGCAATGCATGGAAAAGGGGTATAATTCATGGAAAAGGGGTGCAATGCATGGAAAAGGGGTATAATTCATGGAAAAGGGGTGCAATGCATGGAAAAGGGGCGCAATGCATGGAAAAGGTGTGCAATGCATGGAAAAGGTGTGCAATGCATGGAAAAGGTGCACAGTGTCACAGCACATCCCACGGGATGCCACGGAACACGCGTGGATGCGGCAGGGATTCCTCCTGCTGCTCATCAGGCTGAATGCAGAATGAGATCCTTTCGACAGAGTTCCGGGGGTTTTTTTTCCAACTATCAGCTGGAATTGCACAACAGGGACATAATTCTCGATTACATTTTATGAAATGGCTCAAACCCGTGTCGTTTCAGCTCATTTTGCCAGGCAGCTCCTGGCCGCCGGCAGCGAGGCATGCGCAGTGCTGGCCCTGCCCGTGCCAGGCTGCTCCCCACGGCTGGAAAACCTCGAGTGGCTCCTGCAAACCTGGAACACCTCGGGTGCTTCCTGCCTGTCCTTGCGAGCAGAGGTGCCCTGCTCTGCTCCCCACAAACGGGGTGCGTCCTGCCACGGCACAGCTGCTCTCCCTCCGGGCACCCGAAATGAAATCCATCCCAGAGGAAACGCATCCCGGAGGAAATGCATGCGCATCCTGGAGCGAGAGGGGGTTAATGCATGTCCTGACGCGGCACAGCCGTGCCCAGGGCTGCTGCTGGGGCAGGGGGTGCTGAGGCGGTGGGAGCAGCCTCACGGGGGACCTCTCCCCCATCCCGGGAGGATAAGGAGTTTAAGGGGTTTGAGCTGGGCTCCTCGCTTTGTGCCTCACCAGCCCTGCTCTGCGGCCAGGGTGCCCAGGTTTGGCCTTTACTCCGTTGGGCTGCAGCAGGGCCGGCTCTGCTCACCTGCCACAGGTACCCGGGTCTGCACCCCAGGGCTGGCTCTGCTGCTCCCGGGGGGTCCCTGGCGCAGAATAAAGGACATAAAATGCTCTGCTTGCAGCATTTTATGCCTGTGTCTTAACTCGACATGGCTTTATATCATCTTGATGTTGCGACGAGAGGAGCTCAGCTGCGGCTGCGGTTACGGCCGACGCTGCCTGGCAGTCTCTGGTCTAAGCACCTACATTTGCACTTCAATTAGTTTGCTTAATTGCATCGTCCCCTCCCTGGCTGCGTTGTGGGGAGGGCTGGCCTGTGCTGTGCTGTTTTGCTGGCTGCTGCGGCCCCTCTCCCGTCTCCTCTGGGGAGGCAGAGCTGGGTCTGAGTTGCACTGCCTGGTAGAGAAACACATATATCTGTATGTATGTATGTGCAGTGTTTACAAAGCAATCCCAGCTAATCTCTCCATCCAGGCAGGGCTTTAGGATGTCCTTTCAGCAGGGATTTGTGGAGTTTGGTAGTTATTTCCTAAGAATGCATTACCCAGGGTTTCGGATGAATAATGTAGGTCCTTGTTCTGCAACTTACTTACAAATGTCGAACCTTAAACCACTGAAGTCAATGGATCTACTTGTGCACTTAAATTTAGGCACAGGCTTAAGTGTGGCAGTAAATCAGGGCTGTGCTGCCTGCCCTGGTCCCGCTGGTGAGGGATGCTGATGGAAATGGCAAAAGGCATTAGAATTGTAGAATGGTTTGGGTTGAAAAGGACTTCGAAGATTATCACATTCCACCCCCTGCCACGGCAGGGACACCTTCCACTATCCCAGGTGGCTCCAAGCCTCGTCCATCCTAGCCTTGGACACTGCCAGGGATCCAGGGGCAGCCACAGCTGCTCTGGGCACCCTGGGCCAGGGCCTGCCCACCCTCACAGGGAGGAATTCCTTCCAAACATCTAATCTAAATTTCCCTTCTTGAAGTTTTAACCCATTCCCCCTTGTTCTGTCACTCCAGTTCCTGATGTAGTCCCTCTCTGGCTTCCTTGCAGCCCCTTCTGATATTGGAAGATGCTGTGAGGTCTCCACACAACCTTCTCTTCTCCAGGCTGAACAGCCTCAGCCTTCTCAGCCTGTCTTTGTATGGGAGGTGTTCTAATCCTCCGACCATCCTGGAGCCTCCTCTGGCCTGGCTCCAGCAGCTCCAGCTCCTTCCTGTGCTGGCCCCAGGGCTGGGGCAGCTCTGCAGGTGGGGTCTCACCTGAGCAGGGCAGAGCTCACCCTCAGGCAGGAGATGGTGCTGCATGGAGGGGCCCAAGCAGGAGCAGCCGATCGGACACTCTGCAGTGCAGGAGAGCCCCCCCGTAGGTGTTTGGGATGGCTCTGAGCCAGCTCTAGGACCTTGCCCTTGGCTTTGTTGAACTTCATCAGGTTTGCGTGGTGCCACCTCTGGCATCCCTTCCTTCCATCCTGTGACTGCCCCTCACAGCTCCAGCTCCATCACCAGAGACACCGGGGAGCGTCTGCTCCGGGCACTGAGACCAGCCCTGCTGGGGACAGCAGCAAACCCAGACGTGTGTGTGTGTGTGTCTCCTCCCGTGTCCTCAGCGGATCCGCGGCACGGCCCCGCTTCCGAACAACGCCGGGCACACCCCAGAGCGCTGCCGGGCACGGGGCTGTGCTTTGGAGGCCCGGGGGCTTTCATTTAACCCCCGCAGTGAGGGAGTCCCCCACTGGCAGCAGGGGATGGATACGGGTGCTGAGCGCCCTTCCAGAGCAGGGGATGGCCTGAGGGTTTGCTGCTGCGGGAACAGGACAGGGAAGTTGAGCACAAAGCTGGAGCTGCCACTGCCAGCTGCCCCGGGCCGGGAGCAGTTCTTGGGACCTGGGCACTGCTGCTCCTCTGCCACAGAGGAGATGAGGCTCTCTGGGAAAGGTTTTGGAGCCGGAGCTGGGCAGATGTGCTGCAGAGCCCTTTGGAAAAGCGTGCGGGAATGAAATCCCACCTCTGCTCCCTGCAAAGCCCTGAGGTGAGGGTGCCCCGGCAGGGGCTCCCCCCGACCACTGCTGGCCCCACTTTGGCAAGCGCTAGAGAAGGGGATCGCTGGGCTCTCTCCAGCGTGCCCGGAGCCATCCCAACCAGCCGGGGGCTGCGCCCTGGGCTGGATCAATGGGAGGTGCAATAGAGCTCCCTTGGATATTCCTGGCTCGGTGCCCTCGGCGGAGCCGGGGCTGCGGCTCTGCCCAAGTCAGCGGCAGCATGACGTGAAATCCTTCAGTCTTGCCAAGCGCCTTTTTAACAAATTATTATTCTTTTTCGGCTGCTGTGTGTGCAGCCGGTGGGGTGGCACCGGCAGAGCGACCCTCCGGAGCACGAGGGACCCGTCCCGGAGCACAGCCCAGGGGCTCACAGCAGAGGCGGGGTTTCAGCAGAAATCTAATTAGCAGTTCTAATTAGCCTCGATTTCCTTGTCACCTGCAGGTCTCAGCTCTCGCTCAGGCTGCATTGCAGTGCTAAAGCATCGATGGGGACGTAGGGGCGGGGGATCCCTCCCGGTGACAGCACCCCGAGCTGGCACAGCCCTGCTCACCCTCCACGGACAGGGACAGGGACACGGGCGGGCGGCGGTGAGGGACAGGAGTTCTAATTAAACTCCTCCCGAACCCCTCTGGCTGGCAGGGAACTTCTCCGAGGGGAATCTGGAGTCATGGTAGAGTAGAAAAATGAGGGCACGGGGTAGAAGGGCAATAAGGCGTAAAATCACAGCTGGGCAAGAGAAGGAGAGAAAGCACTTGCAAGCTGCGACCTCTGCTCTGCTTTTTCCCTCCCTGAGTGGGCCTGGGGAGTGATGCTCCCAGCCCTTCCTTCCTGGCACAGCTCGTCCCGCACAAGAACCGAAGTCACGTCTTTGCCTCGGACCTGTTGGGAAGTCGGGACAAGCAGGATGGTGTTTGGGATGCCCTGTGGGCAAGGCAGAGTGGGAGGAAGCAAAGGCGAGCTCGAAGCACAGAAACCCATGGCTGTTCTGGGAACAGGGAGTCACAGGCACATCCGCGCCCCCTTGGAGAGGTGGGGGGCTCTGGCAGCAGCACTGGGAGCCTGCTGGCAAAAGTCTTCCTCCCCCATGGCGCTCTCTGGAGAGACTTGTGCTTCCCGTGATTGCTTGGACAAATTCTTGTGCATGAGCCAGCAGCTCTCCTCTTGTCTCTTGTAATTACTGTCCCAGCGTTCTCCTTGAGAGACACCATCTGCTACTCCTCCATCACCAGTCATCTCCCCATCTCCCGGGCGCAGCCCTTTCCCCGGAGAGCTCGGCTGATCGTGCTGATGGTGCAGCTCCCGAGGTCCCGCGCTGCTCGTTACACTCAATCACATCAAAGGCAGCTGCTCCATCACCTGATGCCCCAGCCACGGGCTCGGGGGCTCTGCTGACCCCCTGCCCCCCCCAGGATGCGCTGGCCAAGAAACGAACGGCCGGGCTGGGGCTGCTGTGGGCAGTGCGAGCTGTGACCCCTAAGCTCCTGTTCCCGACTCTCCGTGCCTTGCACAGCTGCTGAGGCAGCCCCGGGAGCTTCTGGAAGTCAGGCAGAGGCTGGGATGTTCCCGGGGAGGCAGCGGCTGGGCGAGAACGGGCAGCCTGTGGTGGGCACAGGGGGATCGGCCCAGTGCAGGGCAGCTGCGGTGACACTGAGGCGACACCGGGCGTGTTTGGGGGTGTAAGAGCTGAAACAGGCACTTTCTGGGTCAGAAACAAGATGCATTTCAGAGAGCTCTGGGGCTCCCAGGAGCAGCAGGCCCGGGCTGCGAGGCGAGGCGAGGCGCGGGGGAAGCGGCAGCGCTCGGCTGCACCGTGTGCCCGGTGCTATCAGTCTCCTGCTTTTAATCAACAGCAAATGAGCCTCTGGGGGCCTATTCTCTCACGGCAGCACACCAGAAACTTTCATTGAAGTCAATAGAAGTTACTCACACCCTTAGGCACAAGTCCGCGGTCCTGGGAGGTTGCTAGGGAGCTGTGATTTATGCCGCGTGTCGCAGGCTCGACCACGGCCAGCGCCTGCCTCTTGGTATAATTCACAACTAAATGTACATTTATATAAAAAATACAGTAAAACCATCACATTTTATTAGGGGAGGGCGCACGATAAATTTTTACGTCGAAGCTTCCAGCAGCCGGAGATGAAAAGCATCTTCAGGAAAATCACTGCCATGGAGACAGGTTTGCATCCCGCCGTATCAGGCGGCTCGTTTGTGTTTTTAAGGCATCTCATTAGAGCATTAAATGATCTATAAAAGGTAAAACAGCATTTTTCTCAGTGGCTGTGGTGATGGCCAGGCTTTGAGCCCTCACGGAGCAGGGGGTGGTGGGCACGTGGTCCACTGAGCCCCCTGAGGCTCGCTGTGCCCCCAACCCCATCCCCAGCCTGTCCCCAGAGCCAGGCGAGAGCGCTCATTTATTCATGCTGGCAGGCGTCCTCCTAAAAGCCCCTATAAACTGACTTTCTCTCTGTTAACCAGAATTATTGTCTGCAAAAATTTGCGTGCACCTGGCCCAGAATTTATCGAAAGCTGGAGCTGTGCGCTCGCCTCCCCGTGCCCCGGATGAGCCGGGGCCAGGCTCCCGCAGCCGGCTCGCCCCTGGCTTTGCACTGGCACGGAAGAGCCGGCCCCTGCGGGCAGTGTCCAGCCCTCGGGGCTGGGAAATCCTGCTCCCGGCTGCAGCTCCTGCGCTCCCCCGTTCCTGCTGGCCCCGTTTCCCTCGCTGCCAGCCCGTGGCTCCCCCGTGGCAGCGTCTGCTCGTCCATCTGCGAGGCTCCGGCGCGGGCTCCGAGCCGCCCTTCTGCTCCAGCTCCTGCTCTTCCCTCCCAAATCCCAGACCACGGCGCCGTGAGGCGATAGAATGCTACAAATGAATGATTTTTAGAGATGACCAAGCACCCACGACCAGAAATTCTTACATTGTTCCAAGGCCAGATATAAAAGCTGCACCTGAAGTTGTGGAAGTGGTGCAGCGCAGCAGCTCAGCGTTCAAAGTGCTGCAGACCTGGCGAGGAGGGTCCCAGCTTTTAGAAGCATGAGGGAAGAAATAAAATGGTCGGGACAGCAAGAGATAAGTGATTTTGCAGACATTTGTCCCTTCCCTTGGCAGCGTTTCAAGGACATCTGGCACCACCTGGATGGGAGCGGCTCAGCGAGCGCAGCCGCTCCGGGGAGCAACTGGGGGACCTTCTGTAGGAAGATGGGCACGTGGCTGCAGCAGGGATCAGCCCTGCAGCGAGGAAACCCTTTGCAATGAGCCCCAAAAGCTCCCGTGCATCCCAGTCCAGAGCTGCTCCATTCCCAGCAACCCGGAGCCAGTGGCAGGAACCAGCAGGGCTGGGCCGGGAGCGGGACGGGGAGGGACCGGCCTGCAGAGCTCCGGCGTGGCTCTGTCACCCTCCCCAGCTCCCAGCACGAGGGAAATGCCCTGGGAGCCTCCAGTTCCTTCTTTCCTCAGAAGATTGGGTTGCACCAGGGAGCAGCTCTGGGTGTACCTAGTGGGAGCATCCCGAACCCAGCCCAGGCTGGATGTAAAGGTGAGCTTTGTTTCACGCACATTATATTTTTAAAAAAATGAGTAATTCACAAAAAATTATCCTCCCCATCCCTGCACAAGGACTTGCAGAATTTCTGAAGTGCTCAATAATTTTTATGAAGTGTTTCTAATCTTTTCTTTTTTTTTTTTTTTTGTGAAGAAAGGCTTGGCAGGGGAGCAGGGGAGCAGCTTACCTGCTCATAAATTAGCAGGCAAATTAAAGAGGTTGTACAGTCTTTCTTTTTTTTTTTTTTTTTTTTTACTTCACTATATTTAACCCAGCTCATGCTTCTAAAATATTTGGGGGTGGTAGTGCTGCCGTGGTGCTCCAGAAAGGGAAATTTGGGCCAAGCAGCACTTGGCTGTGCCCACCCGGGCTCCATCACTTGGGTCCCTGCTTTTCCAACAGGGAGAGGAGCAGTGCTGCCGCTGAAGTGCTGAGTGAGGAAGCCCAGGAGCTTGTACAAGGGCAGGATCACTGGTTATATAGCCTGGATCCTCTATCTTTCCACTGGATTTTGCTCCAGGCTCCATGGCTGTCAGCCAGCCTGGGAGCAGCCTTTGCCCTCCGAAGCACGGTTGGTGCTGCCCGTTGCAAACACCATTAACCAGAATTTTAGCCTCTCATTAAAAAGGAGGAGGAGGCTGGGAAAGGGAACCTCAATTAAGCGAGGTGAAAGTTAAAACATCAAGAAAAGCTTTTAATTGAAGCGCAGCCCTGCAGGGAAATGCAAAGTCGCTTGTTTGGCAGCCTTACAGATGGTGGGAATGTCACACTTTGGAGAAAGGAGAGGGAAAACGGGAGCTGGGGTGGTCAGGAGCTTTGAAGAAGTAGGACGTGTACAGAGAGATGAGAGGGAAGGGAGAACTGCTGCCTGTGGCTGCTGGCAGCCTGACTCCCAGGGCTGGCCCCATCCCTGGCACGTCCATCCCTGGGGCACAGCAGCGTTCCCGGGAGCCACCCGCCCCAGCCAGCACCCAGGGAAGCCCCACGCACCCCTCTGAGTGTGAGCAGCTCCCCAGGCTGTGGGAAGGTTTCCCCTTTAACTCAAAATGTTAGGGGAAAATGCGGTTTCCTGTTAATCACATCCCATGTGGCAGCCCCAGCCAGTTTGTTGTGCCTGCCTGGATGCTGCCTTGGCAGCAGGGACCCGAGGGAGCAGGACCCTGCAGCTCTTCTCGTCCCTATTTTCATTTGGCTTTCTTAACTTCTCCTCTTTCCTTTTTCCCACTGTAGCTGCGTTTTGTCGTTGCCCTGTCCTGTCCCCGGGGGATGTCCCGAGTGAGAGGTGACACATCCAGCAGTGGTGTTTTCCACAGAAATATCTTCCCTGTCTTCAGTTTATGACCGGGAGGAACAATCAAAGGAGGATTTGAGTCCCCCCTCCACATCCTTAGAGAAACCACCCCAAAAGCTCCTTCCCTTTGCAAACGGAGTGGGAATAACTTTGCTGGATTTTGGTGAGCTCAGATTTTTGCTCACAAGGTTCCACCTCAGCTCATTCCCGGTGGGCTCTCAGCTTTCACTGGCTGACATCCTGGATCCCTGATTGCTGCTCCCAGGAGATGTCACCCTCTGCAGGACGCCAGCCCCTCCAGGAGTGTGAGGTGTGGCCCAACCCCGGCTTAATCAGCCTCGAGAACATAAACCCTCCCGGAGGGAAGAGTTATGGCTGTGAAGGTCCTGCAGCTCCAGAGCTTCCCTGAGCTTTTATCTCAGCTCCGAATTAGTGGGAAGCATCAGCTGCCACTCCAGTGACAAAGATGCTTCTCTGAAGGGCACCTCACAACAAGGAGGTGGAAACCTCGGAGCTGCTGGAACGGACAGGGATGTTCCCTTTGGCCGTGCTGATGGCCAGGGCTGAGTTTTCAATCATATCCTGGAGAACTGGTCTGCAGGCAGGAGCGTCAGAAAACCAGGATGTTACACCAATCTGAGAACCATGGGATCAGAGGGGAATTGGGAAGAATAACACAGAAATCACAGAAATCTCAGGGCAGGCTGGGAGCCAATCCAATGTCACATTAGCGGCAAGGGAGATTTTAAGTCATCTTTTCCCCTAGAAGTCTTTTCTAGGTTTCACGCTCATCAAATCAAGGGAGGAAACTCCAAATCTGACCAGAATTAACCAGTCTGGCCCAGATCTCCAGTTCTGGCTGGCACACACAGTGAGATGCTGAGGAACAGCCTCCTCCTCCCTTTGGGGAGTTATCAGCAACAATTATTCGGTGAGTAGATTGAAACAAGGAATAAACTCCAGAAACTTCAGCACTTGTTGGCTGATCACAGGGAAAATGAAGAGAAAGAACTCAGTGCCTGAATTATTTGTGATGAGTTAATTACGCTGGAAAAGGATGATGAAAGACAGAACAGCAGTCAAAATTCTCTGCCTTTTCCCACCTACAGTTTTTCTCAGATCCACTCAAAATTAATGTGGAGTTCAATATCAGACCCTCTCAAGTGCTGGGTGAGTCTGAGCCTAAGCATTTTTTGATTTACTACTCTGTCCAGTAGTACTGTGCTTTGGTTTTTTGGATGTCTCCAAGATGTAAATCAGGTGGGAAGTGAAAGGCTCTGATAATCCAACCCCTGCTTCTGCAGGGGAGGTGACAGCCCTCCCTGGATGACCCTGAACACTGCAAGATAGGACAGAGCTTTCACCCTGTTAGACCAGCCTAGAAATAATGGGGTCCTGCAAAACCAGAAAGCAAAGTGCAGAGCCCAGGAGGCGGTGGGAGGCGAAGATGAGGCACGGAGACCATGGGCTGAGAGCTCCTGAGTCATTTGGGGCTGGGAGATGTGAGGCCAAGAGGAGCATCTCCCACCAGGGCTGAGCTTGGTGACCCTCCCCCAGCCCCGGGCAGGCTTGGCCATGCTCAGCCCCTCGGGACTGGCACTGGGGGAAGGCTCTTCCCAGGCACCTGCAGGATGTACGCAGCTCTAATTTTCCACCCCACTAAAAACTGCAGATCTCCCGGGAAAGCCGCTTTCTCACGAGACTTCCCACGGAATCCTGCACATCCCAGGGGGCTGCAGAGATCCAGCAAGCTCTGGGGTGTGTAGGCTAAGCTAAATCCAGAAGCACACGGGGTATTCCCCATGGGAAGTGCATTACCTGCTCCTGTGCACACAGCAGCTACAGTTGGAGCAGCGATGAGAACCCTGCTGGGATCAGCAAACCCTTAATTAATGTCAATTTTGCAGAAAATAGTGGATGTCCAAAATGACCCCGTGACGAATTGAGGCGCGCTCTCACACTCTGTTTTCTTTAATCACATGCACCGGGATTTATGGAGACATCCAGGCTGTTTTCTGAGCTTTAGGAGGCTAGTTTTATTACAAATCCATGGATTTTTATGCATTTGGTAACGGATTTCTGATGGAATTTTGAAACTGGAGAGAAGCCACCAGCAGGGACTCTTGAGGGCATCACTCTTGGCACCTAAAGAAGGAAAAAAAACGGAGAGGGAAAAACTTAATGAAAAAATATATTTGTATAAACAATCAATGAAGATCGTGTTTGTGTGTTAAACAACCACCTTGAAATTGCTCTGTCTCAAAGGACTGAGCAATTGCAGACTACCTTAGCATGAATGATTTATGACATTCATGAACTTGGCAACTACATCAGTTTTCCTAAACCTGGCAGCAAACACCACCTGCATATTAAGTGAAGATTTATGATTTATAAAACTCACCTCATTATGCAGAGGAACACGAATTGTCTTATGTGTGCAGTCTATAACTCCTGGGACAGATGAAAAGGCAGCTATGACACACAATTTATGTGTTCTTGCTGCTGAGGTGGTGAGGGAGAAGCAGGGAGAATAACTCGGGCTTTGAGCTGGGTGCCTTCAAAGCTGTCCACGTCCCTCTCCCTCCCCCCCAGGATGATGCTGTGGCTAAAATTGCCTGTTCTCTTGGAGGAATAAAAAAACCCCAAAACCTTGCAAAGATTAATGGTGGAGGTCATTTGAATCAATACTCTAAATGATGCCCTCCCTCCAAAAAAGACCGGGATTGGAAGCATCTGAGGGGCCTCTGTGGAAATCACACACTTGGTGCTGAGCTCACCGCTCGTATTTTTCCCCACCTTGTCCTTTCCTGATCTTCCTCACCCAAGGACACGGGTTCCTGGCTTCGAGCAGTGGAGAGCTTTGGTCTGGAAGAGGCCAGACTGTGGCTCAGGTTAGGGATGGAGCTCATGGCCCCCAGCAAGGAGTGAAGCACCCACGTGAGCCCTGAGTGCAGCTGGATTCCCTCGCTGCAGGTCAGGAGAGCATTTGAAAGGCTGCAAAACACACAGGGCTGATGGACTGAAAAATGAGTGACATGATCCAAGGAGAAAACACCCCGGGGCAGAGTTCACCCCAGTCTACTGCCTGAGTTTGAGTGAACCGTGGTTTGTGTGTCCTTGTTTCCTCACTTGCTCTAGCAAAACACCCAGAGAGCAGATGCTGGTGCAGTTTGATGGGCAGTGCTGTGAGGGGCTCTCAGAGGGCCCTGGAGCTCTCTGGAGAGTGCTGAGAGCAGGAAAATCCCAGCCCAGGGCTTGCCCTGCACGCCCAGGGCACCACAGGCCATGGGCACCTCCCCTTTGGCTGGCTCGAGTGGGGCTCCCACAGACTGGACTGGGGAGTCTGTGCTGTCCCCAGGCCCGTGGAGGGGGTGGGTCCCCCCAGAGACATCACTGCTGGGGGCCAGGGTGGCCCCACCAAGCTCAGGCTGCTCCTGGGCCTGGCTGGGTGTCACAGGCAGGCCAAGGGGTGCAGCAGGGCCACCGGGCTGTCACCCAGCAGGGCCACC
>VWPU01002170.1:0-86184 GCA_013398955.1 Callaeas wilsoni | reverse complement strand
GAGCCGCGGGCAGCGCTGCGGCGGCACATGGCGGGCGGCCGCTGAGCGGAGGCGCGTCCCGGTGTGGGGCTCCCGCTCGCCGGCGGCGGGGCTGGGGACGGTGCCGGCGGCCTGCGAAGGGACAGCGGTGAGGGGTCGAGCCGTGGTCGCGGGCACGGCGGAGACCCTCAGCCCCTGCTCCCCACGGGGCCAGTGCCAGCCCAGCATGGGCGCCAACACCTCGTCCGCCAACATGGACACCAACGCCTCCTCCTCGGTGGTGGGCGGCAGCGCGTGGAGGGGCCGAGAGCCCTTCTCCATCTTCACCGTCCTCATCCTGACCCTGCTGGTGCTCCTGACCGTGGCCACCTTCCTCTGGAACCTGCTGGTGCTGGCGACCATCCTGCGAGTGAAGGCCTTCCACCGGGTGCCCCACAACCTGGTGGCCTCCACGGCGGTGTCGGACGTGCTGGTGGCGGCCCTGGTGATGCCGCTGAGCCTGGTGAAGGAGCTGTCGGCCGGGCGGCGGTGGCGGCTGGGCCGGGAGCTGTGCCTCGTGTGGGTGTGCTTCGACGTGCTGTGCTGCACGGCCAGCATCTGGAACGTGACGGCCATCGCCCTGGACCGCTACTGGTCCATCACCCGGCAGCTGCAGTACACGCTGCTCGCCCGCCGCCGCATCTCCAACGTCATGATCGCTCTCACCTGGCTGCTCTCCGCCGCCATCTCCCTCGCCCCGCTCCTGGGCTGGGGGGAGACCTACAGCCCCGAGCAGGAGCGCTGCCAGCTCAGCCAGGAGCCGTCCTACACCATCGTCTCCACGGGCGGGGCGTTCTACCTGCCCCTCTGCGTGGTGCTCTTCGTCTACTGGAAGATCTACAAGGCGTCCAAGTTCCACATGGGGGGCCGCAGGAGGAACGCCGTGGTGCCCCTGCCCGAGGCTGCCCAGGTAACGCTGGGGACGGGGAGGGAGCCTCGGCTGCTCCCCAGGCACTGCCATCCTGCTTCTCGTCAGCTCCCGGCCCTCGGCACTGCGCTGGGGGGTTCGGCACAGCGAGACGGCTGCCAGGTGCCCTGGGGTCCCGTGTGAGTTTAACTTTGCCACGGACTGGACGTGAGCAGTAATTAGCCGGTCAAAAAGGGCCACTCTCGGAGAAGAGCTTTATTTTCATTTTTTCTTTGGGTGTTTTAAGAGTAAGGGACAGGTGCATTCACTGCCAGTCGGGAAAGACATTTGAAAATTGTCTCTTTACTCAGAATTTGCCGTTCCTTGGAGGGTTTTTTCCTCTTTATTTTTTTTTTTACAGCGTTGGTGGGGTAAAAAAAGACATAAACAGATCCCCGAGTAAATGCATGCACCTTTACCTACCAGCACAGACTTTATGTGTCCGAATAGATTTTGATGAGCAAATGACACACTATACACAATATATATAGATGTGCTTGGGCTACTTTACCTTGAATACTGCTCACTGCATAGTGTTGAAGCAACAAGCAGTTAATCGTTTCTGGTTTAAAATTACCTGCTGTCTTAAAAACCATGTTCTCCTTCTTATCCCGAAGATTGTCTGTAATCCTGCAGTGCCCTAGCCGTTTGGGAGGTCTCGTTCATTTCGGGGATACACCTCGCTGACAGGAAAGCTGTGTCCCTTTAGAAGGGCTGGGGCTGTCTCCTCGTGTCCCGTGTCAGGCTCTCTGCATGATGCTGCTGTCACCCGTACCATGCCTCCCCTGTGCTTGGCAGTGAGTGCTCTCTGTAAACTCTCCCTGCTTTCTGTCACACACTCTTACTCTCACTCCTACCAGTCTTTATGTTTTTGTGGTTGCATGTTGCAGTTCCTAAGCTTAGTCCCTTCCCAGTAGCCAAAGACGAGCTGTGTGGATGGTAGAGATACCTACAGAGAACCTTTCTGTTCCTTTGGGGCTAATCCTGCAGAGCCTCATTCCCCTGCTAAATCCTTCTATCTTTGATTTGGAGGCAAGGAAACACATTTTTATGGTCACAAGTAAGAGTCTGTAGGTCGTGTCCCCCGATTCTTGCAAGAGATAACAGCACTGGCAATTATGTGTCATTAGACTTGCAGATTTGCATCGTAATAACTTGAAGATACTTTTAATATATATTGATTTATAATGGTGTCTTCTATGCAAAAGCAAAAATTTGTTAGAAAAGTTCAGAATGTCTCCTCTAGTGGCTTTTTTTCCCTACAATCTTCAGCCCCTAGTTTGCACCAAATTTCTGGTGATGAAAGTATTGCTTGGATAATTAATGTATAAGCTCTTCAAGCACAAAAGCCAGCTGATTATTTGTAGTGGTTTTGCATGCTCTATCTTTTACATACACACATACCTATACAGGACTAGTTGTCTGGAATCTAAAATTCTGGGAAGCTAAATGAGCTGAGGCATTGCTGCTCGAGCCAGTGGAGAGACACATCACATGGCAGCTGTAGCAAGAAAGAGTCTGGCTGCAAATTGTCACAGTTCTGTCTGCAAGAGCCCCTGCGTGAGCCCAGCACGGCTGGCAGGTAGGTGCTTTTTGCTGATGCAACGTCTGGGGGCTGGTTTAGGCTGTCCTGACAAAAGGGCTCTGTCAGAGTGAGCTAAACACCCATTTTAGAGGGGTTACTGCAAAACCAGCAAGTGCTCAAGCCGGTCGTTCTTCCTCTTTCTCATATTGGTGTGATTGACATATTAGCTGCTTGTTTTATAACAGAGATCCTTGAATCTGCGGTTGGTATGTAGTGGCAACTTCCTCCATTGTCCCAGCAGCTCCGTTTGCTGACTTAAATTAAAAGATTTCTGTGATTCAGATGCAAACTTTACTCCTCACCTGAAGGAAGAGCTGATGCTGCACACGTGTACATTAAATGAACTCGTGGATCAAGTGAGCTGGCATTCAGGATGCATTTCTTGTTTTCTTTCTAAATTAAGATACTGAGATTTACTCACCGAGTGTTATCCTGATCCTTTTTAAGCTTGTGGTAGTAGGATCCATCACATCCACAGGAAGAGCAGCAGTTCCCCAGTGAATTCTGGAGGGAAATCTTTACACACATCGCTGCTGTTCTTTGACAAAACCCTGCTGGTTTTTTTAACATGCAAACACAAAGGGAACATTGCCAAGCTTTGCTTTTCCACATGCAGGGGCGATCAGGCTGTCAGCATCAGCTCTGTCCTCACTGATGGGGCAAACTCTCTTCTGCTTCTTGTGGTTTGCCCATCAGCTCATTCTAATTTTCCCTTTCTTCCTCCCTTGATGTCTCTCCTCCCTCTACTTTTCTTCCATCTCTTCGTTCTCAGAGAACGCTCACCTGTCATGCTCACCCTGGCAGCATTTTCCTTCTGTCACTGTGACTCTGGATGTGAATTCCCCTCTGCCTCTATGTCAGTTCTCACTCCAGGTGCCCTGCACCAGCTGATCTGAGGAATATTAGCGGAGTTTTTTGGCAGGCGATGCCAAAGGCTGGCAGTGCTTCCCAGTCTGGAGGTGAGCAATAAAGCAGTGATCCCTGCTGGGAGAGACGTCTCTGTTGCACTCAGGAATGAGCTGTCAGGTAGTGCTGCACTGGAACTGCACAGCAGGGCTGCAGTTTGTGGCCTGAGGTACAACCAGCTGGTTCTTTCTGGCAAGGTAAGGACATAAAAGGTCTGAGTTCATAGCACTCAGATGCCAGTAGGGATGCCTTGGGAAAACCAATGAACCAAGTGGAGCAGCGAGGGTGGTACCTTGATGTTTGTCAGCCAACAGAGTCAGGCACCAAAGTGCTTCGCAGATTGCCACTATCTATATATATTGGTTTGGTTTTTTCAGAGAGAAAGGGCGGTCCTTTTGAACTGGGAGTTGGCATACATACCTTATGTTCCTACACTCTTGTAGAGCTGCAGAACAGAGTAGTTACAGAATAACTATTTTGAGTCATTCTTTGGTTAAAACTGTACTTGTGTCTTTGAAAAAGTTTTCAAAACCTTTGAAAAAATTTCAGATGAGGGGGATGGACATGAAACATCTGAGATGCTTCAGGTTTTAATGAGAGCTTGGTATTTTGCTTTCCTTTGAAACAAAATAATTGCCAAATTTGGATCCTAAATTAAGCTGGCATTTTTATAATTGTTTGTTTGCCAATTATGAAACTCCCTAAAAAGTGAATTCTACAGGCAACACTGACATGGGTGACCCTCATTAAAAACCTAGTGACATATCATCAGTGACAGAGAGCTATGCTCTGTCACACCTTGTTGACAGCAGGCAATAATTCTCTCTCTAAACAGTCCAATTGAAATAAATGAGACTGCTTGAAAAACAGCAGATACTGCTGGGTAGTGCCCTTTTAAATCAATGAAATCCCTTGTAGCATAGGGATAGCCCAGCAAAACCAAGGATGACGGGATCTGAATGTCTGGATTACTTACATGTAGGAATTGCAAAATCAGGTTTAAATTTTCATATGAGTTAAAAATCAAGTTCTGTTGATAGTTGGGGTTTTTTTTGCCTGGCTGTTTTTTTTCTTTCTCCCCTCTCAAAATACTTGTATAGTGTATAAAACATTAGGCAGGATCCAAACCTTAGAGTTTTGTGAGAGTCCTTCCCACTTTGGATAATGTCAGGTCTCAGCTCCAGTGGTGCTCTGTTGTTCTGCACCTTGGCCCATTCAGCCTCTCCAACTGACTTAACCAGTCAGGACAATGTAGAAGAGAAAACAAATTCTCCTTCTCTGAAGGGGTCACAGGCCTTTCATTTTTTATTTCCGCCTCTGTACAAGTAGAAGAGATGGGTCAGCAAACAAAGTTCAACTGTCCAGAAGAGTGGCAAAAAATGTCCAGAAAAGAGTGAGGCAGGAAGCAAAGTGGAGTGGGTAGTGATTTCCTGGGAGACATACAGAGTTAGTCCTGCTTACAGCAGAAGAAAATCCTGTGAGTGAAAGTGGATGTTCTTCTCCTTGTCAAATGGACTGTTTGTCCTGTTGGTGGAGCATCCAAGAGAGGGTAGACATTTCTGTGGTTTGATCCTTTGTTGTGCATTTAGTTTCTTGTGTTCTTGTTCAAGGAGGAAGACGTGTGCCAGGGCTGCACTGAGGCAGTAATGGCCTTCACTGAATCACGCTGTGATGGGCAAAGCTCTGAATTTGTGGTAGTGAGCCAGATTTGATTGATGTTTATCATCTTTACTATTGTTATTGCAGACCCTGCAGGTGCAGGACAAATACACACACAGCACCTGCCACAAAGGACCAGTAATAACAATCATTAAAGCTATAAGGAACATTTTAAATCAAGGGATTTTGTCAGAAGCTCCTTGGTGGCATGTTTTCTGTGACATTGTAGGAACACAGGAATTGGGAACATACAGCTCTGGGAACATGTAGCCATTTATGAGCAGTAATTTACTGGGGACAGACAAACAAGAGAAGGGGCATTAAACTAACTGCTGATCAACGTACAGAAGAATAAATTCTGGAACTAAAACCAAACTCCTTTGTGTCTGTAGAAGGATTTGTACTTGAGCTCATTTCCTTCATTTACTCTCTTTATTATTCTCACAGAAAAGCAGTCATCTCTGCACTTCTCAGAGCCCGTTGTCCTGGAAATAGCTGATTTTGTGAATTCAGAACCAAATTCTGGCCTCAGAGTAGCAGTTCTTTCATACCAGCTATTTCCCCAGTGCTCCTGACGAGCAGCTCCTGGAGCAGTGCCTGGGCAGATGGAAGGGAATCTGTGCCCGAGGCAGAGTGTGCTGCTAGACACCAAGCGAGAACACTGCAGCACTGCCGAGATGGCTCCAGCATAACCCCAGGCATCTCCATGGACTGCTCTCATTTACAGCCTGTGACCAGCTCCTCTGCTGTCACAGCCTGCCTGCTAGTGCTCCTCAGTAAGCTCAAAATAAGAGTAAAGGTTCTATACCTGTCCTTTATTCCACGTGGTACAGGGATAAAGGTCAGCTCTTGTGACTTACATTGGGAACTGGAGTCATGCAGAGCCTCTGGGACTGGCACTGGGAGCTGCAGATTTGGTACAGTTAGAGCCATGTTTAGTTCTAGCAAGTCACAACTGGAAAGGCTGGAAAGCAGCTACGTAATCTTTTTGGGCTGTGCTCTTGTTCAGACAATTCCAAGTGGTGGTGGATTACCCCATGCCTGCATAGGGGAGGGAATCCTTCTGCTGGACACCCAGGGTATGGAAAGCTGAGTTTCCACACCGCTCCCAAGGTTTAAATGCCTGTCTGTTGAAGGTGCAGTGAAAGACCTTGCTGAGCAGGGATACTTGTTACCTTTTCAATAACATTTTGTATATCCTTTTCAAAGGATTTCATATGGAGGATTGAAGGAAAATATCTCTAGTCTGCCACAGGTATTTACACATTTACTTAATGGAAGGTTCCATAAGAGATCCCGTTATTTTTCTTAAAAGGACCAGACTGTTATTTTTACTGTTGTTACTATTTCTACTGTTACTACAACCTGATTTAGAAATCCCAGCCAGAACTAGTCAAAAAGAAGTGAAAAAACAGCTGTGACAACAGAGAAGGTAGACATTACATAGGCAGGAAGATAACTGCTGTCCCGTAATTTACAAAATGTACCATGATCTATTTTCACTTGCTGTTTAGTATTCAGAGGCCTGACCTAAAAACCAGTGAAGTTTGTAAAAACTCCTCTGACTTTCAGAAGGAACTTGACCAGGCTCTAAATGCAGGCTTCATTATGGGAAAAACCTGAGGACTGTGGTATCTTCTAGCAAAAGAAATGAAATAATTTTTTCTTACAATATGTAATTAAGGGATAAAAGGGTCACTGCTAGTAAATTCTGCAGTCAGAAGTAGTGAGAAGGCTCTGATTTGATGATGGCACGCAGCAAGCTCCATCTTTTGAGCAAGAGTTGAAGGTTAAATACAGTACCAAACTGTGCCTGATGCTTGTGACAAAGTCCTTTGTATGGCTGTTCCCAAGAGGCACTTACGTAACTATTCCTCAGGGCTAAGACATAATCTTTCAGGGTTGCTTGTCACGGATTTGTCCTCATGTCATACATTCATCCCTTTTTGCAGAGTGTGATTAAGGACGTGCAGAGCAAGTCCTTCTGCAGACAAATGGTGTGATCCTTGCTACATGAGGGGTGTCCCATTTTAATTGTCAGAACAGATGTGATTTTCATTTTCCTCCATTATTTGCCTGCGCCCATAATCTGCTGCTCTTACATTCTGCAGCCCTGTCTCCTGTCTGAGGGTGCAGACAGGGATATCCATCCTGAAGAGTGATTGTTCAGCCATTGCCAGCGCTCCCCTGTCTGAATTGCTGTGCTCCTATTGAGTAGAGGCCCTCCATCTATTACAAAGGTGGCACATGCGTGTGGAATATGTAGCTAATTTAACAACGAGCCGTCTTTGGAGTGGTGTCAAAGTCTTGCAGTGCCTGTGAATTATCACTCAGGCAAATTTTACAGCCTTAAACTGTTGCTTTTATTGCACTCTCTTCATAACTGTAGCACCTAGAAGAACTTTAATATCACAGATGCTTCCATCTTCAGATTAAAATCACTAGGGAATGTCTTCATCTGGTCAGACTCGAAGCACATGAGTAACTTCTGCCCAGAACCTGTTTGCCCCAGAGCACTGCGCTGTACTCACTGCAGAGATGAACACCTTGCCCTTAGTGAGAGGAGACAAGAGCACTGTTGACAGCCTGGAGTAGCTGAAATTTTTTCCTCTCTTGTATAGTTTCTGCTAAGCCACAGTTGGAAGTGAAAGCCAGTTGAAATGGTGTTTTTCTGGCAATGGAGTACTTTTTGAGAAAATACAGAATCACAGAATGGTTGGGCATGGAAGTGACCTCTGGAGATCATCTAGTCCAAGGCCCCTGCTGAAGCAGGTCACCTAGAGCAGGTCTAAGGGCCATGTGGAGGCATGAGCCTGGTGCAGGGATAGGCAGCAGGCACGAGCCTTTGTTAGCCTGCCTTAACAACCTGATTTCCCCCTAGGTATGAAGGCATCCAATAAAATAAACTGGAAAAGAATCCCACAACACACATGGCACCAGTTACTCTTTATTTAGCTCTGTTTGTCAGTTACACTTGGCAGCTTTTCCAGTGTAATGAGAAGCCTGGTAACTTTGGCGCTCTGGGGCATTTTCTTTCTTTTAGCATGGAAGGATTGGAGTTCAGGCCTTTTGTGGTAGGTGCACAGATGTTGTGCTGTCATTTAAAAGTAATGCTTCACTCAAACAAAATGTCTTGGTAAGAAACTGTGTTTGCTTTTGTTTGAGGTGAAGGAAGCTTCGCAGGAAGCACAGATGGTGTTTACAGCTCGTCGTGCAGCTATCACTTTCCAGACAGATGGAGAAACATGGAGAGAACAGAAAGAGAAAAAAGCAGCTCTGATGGTTGGCATCTTAATTGGAGTTTTTGTACTGTGCTGGATCCCTTTCTTCATCACAGAATTAATAAGTCCCCTCTGTTCCTGCAACATCCCGCCCGTCTGGAAAAGCATCTTTCTTTGGCTTGGCTACTCAAATTCTTTCTTTAATCCTCTCATTTATACAGCATTTAACAAAAATTACAACAATGCCTTCAAGAACCTTTTTGTAAAGCAGAGATAAAAGGGGACACAGAGGAGAAAATGATTATTGCATAATAGAGAGATTTCTTGAGGGAAACACGCCTGTGGTATGTACAGTTTTCATGCACAAGAGCTACTTGAAGGGATTTCGGAGCAGTGAAAAAGAAGATGGAAGATGTCTGGATATAAACCTACCGAGAGTTTGCAGTTCCCCCTCAGAAATACATATGTGCTACTCCAGGGTTTGGCAAAGAAGATGGAAGCAGGGAATGCCTCCTGTCTGCTCTTCAAATCATCACACGCTGAGGTCTGCCAGCGAAGCACTGTGTGTGTCCAGTGCCGTGGCACGGCTGATCCTGCCCAACCAGCCCCGGGGGCCGTGCTGGAGCTCTCCTCATTAGCAAAGGCACCGGTGGGAGCTGCTAATTGAGCAATACTGACATGCCTGTGATATGGGCAGGATGCTGGCTTCGGTTTTGATGTTTATTTGGAAAGGAATAAACATGCTGCAGTCAATCAGTCCTTGAGTTGATGTGGAATTAAAGTGGATGACTAAGCAGCTCAGAAACACGCCCTGCCAGGGTTGAGGGGCTGTGTGCTCTGCAAGCAGCTGGGCTTGATGGGCAGGCTTGGTCAAACAGGGGTCAGCTGTGTCCCCTGGGGTTACGTGAAACTTAAGAGGCAAGTCTAAAATTATTCAGAGCCCCTGAGAATGTGTTCTCACTGCTTGCACAGGAGGATCTAGCATGGATTTTTCACTTGTGTTGTCCTCTCTTACTCTGTCAGGCTCAGGCTCTCCCTGTTTTATGACACCCACATGAGCTCAAGATAGACACCAACACCTCCAAGTGAATGGGGACTGTACGCATGTTTATTTCATGCTCCCATAAAACGGAGCAGGCATCTGTGTTACAAACCCCAAACAGGCTGTTCAGTCACAGGTGGGCTGGCAGCAACACGTGGCTGCTTGGCAGTGGTAGGTGAGTGCCTGCACCGCGTCTGGGGCCCCTGCACTGTAAGTGTGCTCATCACTCTACCTGGGTGAAGTCCACTATTTGTCAGCTGGCATCAACTTCCTCCTACTGTAACAAAGGTGTTGATGCCATCAGGTCTAAGTGACTCCCAAAAACCCAAAGGGATTCAAACCCAAGCCTTAAATTGTTTTCCCAAGATCTGACAAACACGCCTGACCCAGTAATATATACGTAAATAATGTATTTCCCTGCATACTGCCAAGTCCATCTTGCTCCGTATTTGTTTCTCTGGTGGGTTTTACTTCCTCCCCTGCTCTGAGTGGGAGAGCTGACAGCACCTCTGAGTATTTCTAGCCTGGCAGCTTTTTACTGACACAGAGTCCCAGGAAGCTTCAGGAAGCTTGGCTACATCTCAGGAGCACAGTGTATGGTGAGGTCAGGCAGTGCTGTGCCTCACACCTGCAGTGCTGTGACAGTGTGACCTGCTGTGCCCACAGCCACCTGTGTGTCTTGCATTCCTGCAGAGGATGCTTCTCTCAATTTCAGTGGGAACTCAGAAGTTTTAATAACCTAGAATTTCAAAGAGTTGTTAGATAGTGACTCAGACTAAAATGCCAATTTAAATAACTTTCCCTTGTGACTCTCAAGCTGCCTGCATATAGAATAGCTACCATTCAAACCAGTGTTTGGAGGCTTAATTAAACCAGAAGGAAAGCACATATGTAAGAGACTGAATGTTACTAAAACCTGCAGCCTCATTCAGAACCACTGACAAATTTTTCAAGTCAATTGAATTTTTTCATGTAAAAGAGTCACTGCTCTAAAACCTTTAAAATCCAAACAGATGACATGGAAGGAGGAAATGAAGAGGTCATCTTGAGCTGGTGTTGAAAAGCATACAAATCTTCTGCATGTGGCACTGCTGAAGTTTCTAATAATCACGTTTTGGCCTAATTTTAGTGCCTGTACTCCCTCAGCCTGGTTAGCCAAGCTGTTACTATCACACAAATCTAATGCCAGCCCTGGTGCCCTGGCCCACCCCAGTCTGGCTGCAGGAGCAGCAGTGATACTGCAGCTGCACCCTCCGGCTGACTGGAGCAGCACTCGGCTCCAATTCCGCTTCTGGAACCCTTCCCTGAAGCGACACAGGCTGTGAAGGCACCTTCTGCCATGGCTTGGCCTCTGGAACTTGGGAGAACACCACAGAGCTGCAAGGCCACTGCGCAGTTCCTGCAGCTGCACACGTCAGGGCATTGCTGCACACGCTGACCTGCAGCAGGGTGCCTTCAGCAAGCGGGAGAGCTGCAGGGCACTGACACAGCTCTCCTCCTCCTCCTCCTGGATGAATTTAGCTCCCTTAGGAGGCGAGGCTGGGCCTCTGTAATTTTGCTGGGAGAAGTTCTGAAGATAAGCAGCCAGTGCTCTGCCCACCCAGGCATCTGTGGCAGCAGCGAGTGTTACAGAGACGGGCTCACGCAGCCTGGCTCCTTACGCACCCAGAGCCGACGAGAAGCAAGCAGAGCTTTCATTTCATTACCGTGGCTTTAGAAACTCTTAACAAAATCAGCTTCCCACACTGGCTCTAAATGCAGATTGCATTTAGAAGAGCGGCAGCACACATTCAGGATTTAAAATTCTGGTTTTTAATCACAGCTTCCTGTGGGATTGAGAAAATATGTTTCTGTGGTTGTTGCCTAACCTGCTGGATGCTCCCATAGGAACTAAGATAAATGACACGGTATTTTCACTATCCAAGATCATAAAGGAGAGGAAAAAAAGAAAAAAAAAAGGAGAAGAAAAAAAAAAGCAGGTATTCTAAAGGGACACCATTTGGCACAGCTTAGATGTTATGGCCATTTATTTCCCCAATAGAAGCTGCCAATTTGGAGTACACCAATCATCTCTGCTTGTAAGCAGTGGACTACTAGTTTTAAATTTTGTTTCCTGACACTGAATTTGCTCCTACAAAAACTTACTGGAGCCTATTGCTCAGCAGAGGGGCATTGCTGCATCCTGCAGCAGGGCTCTGAGAATCCTGCAGCAGCTGTGTTGAAATTAACGCTTGTTTGCTGTGCTGTGGGAGCCCAGACTGTGCAGAAATGAAAGGGTTTTGGAAGATGAGTGTGAGCAGACAATGCTAATAACCCTAATAAAGAAATTTAAGTTTTGCTGCAAGTCCTGTAAATGTTACTTTACAAGCCTGGTAACACCAAATGAATTCTTCCAACAAAGAAATCCAGCAATACTGAAGTAGAATTCTGAGAAAGTCTCAGTTCATCCCTTGCAACCAGCTGAGATGGAGAATTAAGGCAGATTCTCCTTGCTGTTGTTTCCTCCCCAAGTATGAGGAGAAATGGCACCCAACACAGAGCCTGTGCCAGAAAGCAAGGAACAGCTGATGGAACTGCTTTCACACCCTCGCCAGCCTCCTTCCTTCTCCTTTTCACATGGGCCTCACACCAAACGCAGTGGCCATCTGCCCTGGGCCCCATCTGCAGCAGACAGTCAGTTATGATCTGGACTCTGATGTATTCTTTGTGAGCAACAACTGCATCTTCACAACCCTCAGATTTATATCTTAGTCAAAATCACAAGCTCCTAGTCAGAGCAACCGATCTCGCACTTTTCTATTCCTTGTGGAAGTTTCCAGCTTACTGTGTTTGTAGCAGGTAAGCATAAATTTTACCATTATACTGAACAAATAATCACATCATTTGTTCTACATGCAAGCTCATTACTTACCCTACCTTGGAAATTTTGCTTGATGCTAAAAAGCAATTGTGACTGAAATGATAAATCCCAAGTTGAAATGTCCATCCAAGTTATTTTTTTAGAGTTGCATGGTACACAAACACAGCACAGCTTGAATTCCCAAGCAGGTCTCCTTAGTGCCAAAGCTGAATTATTCAATTTACAAACTAGAAAGAGCCTTACAGAGGGCAAAGTTTGTAGACAGAAATAATGCCTCCTACTATCAAAGGTGACTACAGAAAGTCTGCAAGTAGCACTCAATGCAGGTTTCCTCCTTTGTAGGAATGCTGAATGTAAATTTTTCCTTCTTTGAAGGGACATGGAATCTGATTTTGCCTTCATTATTTTGCTAGCCCTGGGCAGACTGACTTTTTGTACAGATGCAAGAGGAGCAGCCCAGATCTATTCCTTCACTAACCAGTGTGGGAGCAAGGTCCCAGCTGGCTCAGTGGGAAGGTTTTCTTTCTGTGCTGAAGGAACAGGACGTCACAAAAACAGTGACTCATTTGACTATGGGATTTATCTTTTAATGCTCTTGTAATTCAAGAGCCTGGAAAAGCTTCTAAGGCAAGTTCCACCTTAAAAATACGATAGCAGAATGTCACTGGATTCCAAATATTCTTTATTTTATATTCGCTGCCATAGAAAGTAATCGAACAGCACTGTCATCAGTGACAGTGGGAAAAGGAACATGGATTTTCTTCTGGAGATGTCATGTACATTAAGAAGTCAGTCCAAAATCCTGGTGTTAAGTACAAAAAGCAACTGTTTGAATTATAAAATACTGTATATACAGATATAAAAATGTTTCAGAAAGTGTCCCACAAAGTTTCTGAACTTCCAAGAGCAAATCTTCAGCAGGGTAAGTAGGTTGTTGTCTTCAAAGGTGAGCATCAGTTCATTAGAGCAGAATGTCTCAATCTTTATCTTCCTATATTACAGGTGACAGACTTTGATTTTCATCCCAGCCAGGGATAACGTGGTGGTCCTAGTATTAAGGTGTTTCTTTCCTGGAGCTATTAATTTAACAAGCACACTCTCTATATATAAAAATGAAATTTCAAAGAAATTTATACAACAGCTAGACTTTATAAAAATATAGATCTATAATTTTACACCAGGAATTATCCAAGGTAAGTTTTCATTTTCTTAACCATTAGAAATTAATTGTTATCCTTTGGAAACCTGTCTATGGCTAGAGTGTAAATTAAAATAATGCGACGTTATTAGCTGGTGAAGCGAATTTGAAGAATCTCATTCTGTGGGGTTTTTTTGGGCCAAAATTAACAAACTACTGCATTCTGCAGTGCTCAGCCTGTGGGGTGGTGGACATACTACACAGTACATGTAAACTTATTCCAGAATCTTCACCTAATTCAGTGTTAGAACCCAAATAAAAAATATTCCCACGGTCCTTACTGTAGGAAAAAAAAACAACCCAAACCCAAATAAATAAAATTAGACAGTATTTCTATTTTGCTGTACTGTGTTAACTCTTTACTGTGTAGTGGAGGCAATAATGAATAATACAGCCATGTGATGAGGGAATGTAAACTGAACACATACTGGAAAAACCAGACTTTTACAGCTGTGTGTATATATATTTTTTATATATATCTATATATATACATCTACATTGCAGGTATAACTGTCACCTCACAAAAGAGATTCAATGGACTGAACAATCTTCTATAAATTTTCCCAGCTGGAGCTCTTCAGGAAGAACTGGCTTTCAGCTTGGACAGCAGCATTTCATTCCTACGGCATTCCTGTTAACACACAGCAAACACGTAAGGAGGTATTGCTCTTAACTCTGCGACTTGTATCTCCACATCAACAGAACCAAACCCTTTCCTTCATTTTGAAACATCTCCAAAATCCAAAGCAGCCTGGAGTGAGCAATGAGTTGAAGATAATTCTGATTCATCCATAATGTTATTCCAGTGGCAATATTCATTAACCTTTATGACATGCAAGCCAGAAGGAACACTGCTTGACCCACCCAACTGAAGTTGTTGCATGTAGCTAAAGCAAATTCAGCTTTTTACTTATAAATAGAATAAATTTGAAATGGAGATTACTTGTAAGTGATCTGGAACTTTGCAGGACAGTTTGCAAGTCAGTGCTCAGGGAACAACTCTAGGTCAGGACATATATTTACATAAGTACACCTGTGTTCAGTACCATAACCACGACTTCTTGTATTTTTAAGGGTGGCAGGGCTGAGTAGAAATTCCCTCACATGGCAATGGAAGAAAAATAGGTAAAAAACCTAAAAATAAATCCACATAAATTCTGCAAGTAGGATATAAAATTCTGTATGTCAGACAAGTAGCTGAACAACCCTTGTCATTCTGCCAGAGTACACTGTCTGAAACAGGAAGGAACTGTCTTAGAACAAAGCAGGAATAATTACACAAAGATGTTTTTCCTCGAACATATGAAGCTAAATGACAGTTTTGCCTGCAGCATTCCTCTTCATTCATTCATTCTCATGGAGACAGCAAGTAACAGAAGCCCATGATGATTAAAAGCTTGGGAAAGGCTAAATCAATGAAGTGTTATACAGTGCTTTCACAGTCATTAGGCTACAAGGCTGGTTCCTGAAGATTAACAACCAAGACCCTGCATTTCCTCCTTATTCACACACATTTCCACACCCCTCTTTGCTTCAATACCTAACTGCTCACAGATCTTCAAGAGATTCCTCTTGAAAACCTAAATACGCCGCTTGTTCGACAACCTTTCCCTGTAACATGGAGAGGTGCCAGGCTAGCAGTGAAAGAATTCCCAGAATTGAGTTCAGAGTCCAAGACTCACATGGAGAAAACCACCAAGATACCTCATGAACACAGCGTGATAAGCATCGTATCAGGAAATCTTGCACATATATTAATGCACAAGTCACATCATACATAGCAAAAGTGTTCTTACCTCTTTAAATTCTTTCACTGTTTTGAAGTAAAGCCTCTGTTTCTCTAGAAGCTCTAAGTATTCATCATTCAACTGGTCTCTTCTCATTTTGTTTTCTTGCTTCTTCTTTTCCATCTGTTGGTATGCAGAAAGGATGAGAGATCACATGTATGGAATACATATGGACATACTGCACAAGGAACAACTGTCTATAACACACAAGGGAAGACAGATGCTTCATAAGTGATACCCCTGGCTTGTGCTTGAAAGGCAATGAACATTGAGGTCAGCTCTTAAAAATTAAAAGCCTAATGCTGAAGTCTCAGTACCAGTTGGCACTACAGGTGCAGCTGGGATAAGGGCACCTGATGGTTGGCACTCTGAGGTGCTGCTGACCCTCTTCAGCAGCAGAAAGCAGCTTCAGTCAGCTCCAGCAGTCTGAAAAACCATGCCTGAGGTACAGGTCTGACTGCACCCACACAGTTCAAATGGAAGAGTTCTCACTGACTTCAGTGGCATTCAGCTGTCTCAAGCATTTAAATCAGTACACTGCCAGTAATGAGGGGTGTAAGATTCCTGTCAGGACAGAGGTGTTGTAACACCTCTGTCATACTCTATTCATTGACATTTAGTGGTGAGAAGTTTCTGACGAATGTGAAAAGAAATAATACTTGTTAGTTGCTTGCCTAATTTGCACCTCATGTAATGGGTCTTTCTATGCACAATTATTATCCAAGAGGCTTTGCTGAGATAATTCCCAGGTTCTAGCAAAGAAAGTGAGAGGAGTCAGACCTTCATTCGATTCTGTTTGATGCCTTCTACAATCTGCTCCATCTGCCGCAAAAACTGCTCCCGAGATCCGGACGATGCCATGGCTCTGGAAAGAAGAAAATGGAACACCTGACAGGGATGTGGGACACCGTGTCTCAGCCACAGCTGTCTTGCACATCCACCCATGTCCAAAGTTCTCACTGCCTAGTGTTCTGTGCAGCAATTCATCCTTTTAATCGCTGGTACCAGTGGCAGTCCAGCCCTTCAGCTGGTGTAAGCTACCAAAATGGCAACAGAGAGAGCTCGGAGCTCATCACAAGTGTTCTCCCTGTCAGCTCAAGTCTGTTCCTTGCTCCCATCTGCTGTACAGAAACCAATTGCTAACAGCTAAATAAAAGCATTATGTTTTAAGTAAAAACTCTGTTGTGAATACTAAGAAGGTGAGTAGAGGTCTAGGAGAACAGCAAATATTGTACAAAATAATTTCACACTGTAATAGGGAAAGCCTAGAAGTCATTTTAGGCCTGGAAATCATTAGAGAAAAATAAACACTGGCTGCATCACAGACTGATATTTGACCATGAACTTCAAAGGCAACCATGATTTTACCTAAAGACTCCACACTGTATCAAAATCTTCAAATACAGAGTTAGCTTATAATAAACATGTCTGCAATATGTCCCAGTCTAATGTTCTGCACATAATGTAATAACCACAACTCCACAAAAAGGAGGAAAAGATTTAAATTAATTACAGGAAAATTATGACTGAATTTCCACATCTAAAGAGTCAGATATTAAAAACATATGTTGGCTATAAAAGTTACGTAATTCCAAGTCTGTGATTCCCCAAACTGGCTTAAACAGAGTTAATAAACTGTTCTATAAATCAGTTTCTGACTGTAAAATCTTCTAAGAAATTTTTAGTCTATAACTGATGCCCACTCCCATTTGTCCAACCAACCGTACCATTCTTTGCAACTGTTAAGAGATAAAGAACCTTAACTTACTGGTGGAAGTTGTCATGGATAGAATTCAGTAAGTTAACCTGTGAGTTAGTAAAAAAAAAAAGAAGAAAATACACATTTGTCTTTTCTGGTATGAGTTTTCACAGACAGTAAGATGAATTTTAGTTTAAGAAAATGACTATACAGATAATGCCCTCAAAAGCAGGCAGATGTACAAAAATCACCATGAGTTTTCTTTCAGAAGGTAAACCACAATCCTTTTGATTCAGTAAAATCTATCCCGCTGGTAGAATGACAGAAGTAGAAGTGTTGGACCACAACTGAGATTTTTAATTTTACTGGCACTCAGTTATACCACTGAGAATTTTCCAGCAGGATACCTTCCCAAACTAAAGCAATAAAGTCAGATGGCCTGTACACGTGTTCAACATGTGTTGAAACTTGACATAAGAACACCTTGCAGATGCTGGTCGAGTGTTCAACAGTGACTTTGCTCAAGCACATCACAAATAAACAGGGAAAAAACCACTCGTGCCTCTGACTGGAACCACTCAACAGATTCTGAAGAACTACTTCCACTCAAGGCTCTGAAGACTCTCCAAGCAGAGCAGGAGCAGCAGGTGAATTCCTGCACTGCCTTCATTGTGCAGATGAGGTTCACAGGTTTGTATTTTACTGGATGCTAAAAGGTGAACTCGTAAAAAGTACAGAATGGCATTTCAGAGGTGTGGCTTTTCTTACAAGACAGTAACATTGCACTGAATGAAGACAAAAATAGACATTTATAACAGCATCCCAGGAATATTTTGCTGCTCATATAAATTCCCCCAGCTAATTGAACTATATGGAGTACATGCTATGTAACTGCTTTTGATTTCTTTTCCTTTTTTTTACATATTGCTGGGAGCATTAAAATTCAGCAACTGGCAATTAATGTGATCCTTTCTCTCAGCTTTGAATACAAGTCTCCCAAGCAGCTTCTCCTTTTGATGAGTATTTGAAGAGTTCTGCACTAAACAAACCCAAGGGTTGCAAACAAAATCACCTGCCCCACTGCCACACAAAGCTGAACTCATATGTGCCAAATCTAAAATGTTCCACCTGAATGAGACTGCAATAACCAGGCATGGCAGAATCTGCAGGTGTTCCTGACCTTCCCTTAGAAAATTCAAACAAATTCTGAACAGACTCCCAAGCAGCCCAGGTGCTTAGGAACACCTTGTCATTACAGCAGTGAAATTACTGCATTACTCATCAATATTTGCCATGTCCACATCCCTGCCTCAGGATACTTCCCCTAAGCCTGTGCTTGAGAACACAATTACAGTTCATACCACGAAACATTCAAGCCATGAAAAGTAAGCCTGCACAGCAGTGCTGCACAAGCACTGCATAGGAAGAGTGTGGATGTACTACACTACAATGAAATCAGTGTACACATCCCAAAATTGAAAGATATTATTAAAAAAAATTAGTTTAAAACTATTTTTAAAATGGATCTTGCTCAAAATATGATTAAAATATGAACCATGATCATAGAGACCTTTCATGTCAGAACTAAAACCTTCATAGCCAAAATTCAACTGTATAACAGTTGACTTCTTACTACTGTTGTTTTAAAGCAATGATGCTCAGTGTGTTTTACAAAAAGGCTGGTTTGGGGAGGAAAGGGGGAAAAAAATCCCCAAAAAAACCCATGAATAAGACAAAGTGCAAGTATATTCCAGAAATCTTTGTGAGGCACTAATGCCAAAGACATTTTTTATACACTATTAGACAATATTTACTTGCTGAAACCTTGGTTCTAATATTAAATGCATCTCAAGAAAATCTTAATGATATTATACATTTAACTAAATTAAGATGGCATCAGAAGACATTCAGAATTCCCCCTGTGAACCCCCAAAAGGCACTGAATTACTCTGGCAAGAGTACTCCCAGTTTATACAACAGTGAAGTAAATCTGCTCTATATTCTGTTTCTATATTCTCTATAATCTGCTTTTTATGACCCCATTTCAAAAGCAAACTCTCCATACTTTTTAAATTTTCAGGTTTGCCCTCAAAAAACACCAAACCAAAAATAAAACAAAAACCCCAAACAAGTAAATCTGTATTAAACTCTAATGTAGGGGAGAAGTTAAAGTAATATAAATTCTATAGCTTCTACTTAATGCAGTTTTTAAAATATGGTATATGACTTTTCCAAATGGAAAAAATGAAAACTACCTAAAATGGATTAGAATCAGCTGCTTAAGGGAAGGAAGTGGTTGCTCATGATCTCCAAAACAGGATGTGAAAGGACACTGAAAAGTGTCTTTACATAGTCAGGAATCTGACCACTGCTTGTCTCACAAACTAAAGAAATATATCTAAATGATGCAAAACTCACTAATCTGTTCTTATTTTATTAGAATAAACAGAGAAACCCGAGGTATCAAAACATTTTATATTTTAAAAGTTGTAATTTTTATCTACTCTTGTTTCCTCCTATTTCTCCATCTGCACTGAAATCAGACACTTGTCATTGCAAAAAAAAGAAGACTGAAATCACTCAGTTATGCCCAAGAAAGAGGCAAACTCTACATAAATGGGAGAGAGGAGGGGAAAAAACCCAACTGCTTTCATGAAAACTACTCCTCTGACCCAGTAAAATCACCAGCAAATTAAGTGTAGGCAGCTCAGACTCTAAGAACTAAATCTGATGTTGCTGACAGCAGCTGGAATTTGCTCTCCAAAATTACTAACTGTAGTCTGGGTTCATAATAAAAGGTATTGACTAAAAAGAGAAAAAAGGGTAATTTGGTGCTGTGATATGAGGACAGAGATATTTGCTGATCAAATGTTACTCATGTTTTGAGAGCACAGTGAGTGGTTTAAACATGCTGTACTAACAGCAATTTTTTTACAACACAGACCATTTCCCCTCCAAGAGTAGAAATATTCTTATGAATAAGTTGTTCCATTTTTATTTACAAAGACCAGTAACTCTGCTCTGATACGACTGAATATGGGTGAAGGCCAAGGAAAAACTTTTTATTTCCTTCCCCACAGACTGAATACTTAGAAAACAGTAATAACATTTTCTTACCTCTTTTTCCAAATATACTTTCTTATCATCCAGTGTATTATAAAGAGTAAAAAACTGCTTCGTTTCTTTGTGAGTTGCTGAGACTGCAAACAAAAAAAATGGGGTAGAATAATAAAAGAACATGAGGTAAAATGGAATCTGTAAAAATACTTCGTAGGCTTTATATAACATACTTTCCACTATCAATAATGGAACACACTCGTTAATGCACATGCAGAGGGAACATCATTCCAGAGTTTCCCTCAGCAGGGTTTCCAGCTATCATCTCTTATAAGAGCAGCACAGTTCAGTGTCTAAATTAAGCCCCAGCTGCTGACAGCCCTTTATGCCAACACATGTTGGCAACATCAGCTGCCTGTTTGTGCTTCCTTCCCCGGCTCTGCCCCGACACCGCACAGGCAGCCGTGCTGCCCGCGCCGGCCCTGCCCGTGCTCTTGGAGGGGCACACGGGGCAGGGACAGGGAAGAACGGACAATCGTGGTAGGACTGTGTGGAAAAAACTGCATTAGACTTGCAGTGACCCAGACTATCTTGGGTGATTCAAAAAGGGTTAATTTCAGTGCACCAGACTCTGCCTCAGAGGATAGGTTCAAAGGACAGTCCACAGCATAAACATTCTTAACCCCTGAGGTCACCTGTGCCTGCCTCCTCTCTTTGTTTCAGAGATTCAGTCCTCCCACAGGACAGCGTGTTTCAAGATTATCTTGAGCTGTACTACCATTTGTAACTTAGACTAAGTTCCTCCCCTGAGATGTTTCTATTAGTTCTTTGTCACGCGTGTCACCTTTGGATTGGCTATCTCTGTTATACCTCTCTCACTTTGTAGCCCTATAAAAACACGTAACCAAAGAGTTAAAGGGTCTTTCTGTGAGCTCCCCTTCAAGAAAATAAACTTGGAATAAAGCTCCAGAAATTCCAACTCTTTCCTCCTTGTCTTTGGTCCTGCCTAACTAAAGCCTAGAGACTGCTTGTTGCAATCGGCTTCGAGCCAAGGAGTGACCCTATCTGGGCCAGACGCCGCTCTCCGGTGAGGGTGGCTGCCTGGATGGACAGGCCAAGCCAGAGCAAAGCAGCGGGCAGCGCGGCATTACACTACACACGTCAAGCTGCACATGTGCAAGATGCCCAACAAAGCTTTTGCTGTTTTAGTCTCTTTATCTCCTTATAATCTGTGTGTGGCGATAGAATTAAATAACACTTTCTGGTTTAGGTGGTTACAGCAGATGTTGGTCAGAGCTCAGCTGGGAAGGTAGGGCTCAGACATGCCTTCCCTTTGGGCCTACAAGGTGATACTCAAATCTGCTGAGTGTTCCTCTAGTCTTGAGTTCTTCAATGCCTAAGGAAATCCGATATATTGGTGACTCCCAAGAAAAGAGTTCAACAAGCAGCAAAAGTCATTCTGGCTAGAAACCAGAACCTGGAAAAGATATATGGGTTAAAAATTATAAATCTCAGTGAAATCACACTCATTAGTGTGGGATTTGCAGAACTGCTGCCAAATGAAAGAGGCCTTTCCCAAACCATTTCCTTCATGCAACTCTTTCTGTTCTTCCAGCAGCTCTGGCAGTCACAAATCTTTCATGAGTGGATTCCACATAACAACTCAGAAAACCCTTCAAGATTTCCACTGTGTTGGAAAGTGGTGCCAACTCATGAAGATTTATGGGCACATACCAGAACCTATGCAGGGTAAGACGGACAAAGGGAGAAGAGGAAGAAGGAACCAATTGGTTCATTGATTCTCTTGAACATTTTCAGTGGAAGAGGTTCAGTTAGGTCAAAACCAAAACACTGAATATTGTAACTGAAAAGGATTCCGGTACAAAAAAATCACAACATCACTGAAGTTTGAAGTTAGTGCTGAAGATTGTCCTGTCTAACACCCCTTGAATCAAAGTTCAAAAAAAACACATATTGGCAACTGAAGGTCACCTGAATCTGGCTAAATGAAAAGCCTCTACCTACCTCTAAAAATACCACAATTCACAGAAAAACTGGCCAGAGATTTCCAGCTCATTTCTCTAGAAGCTTAATCTGTACAATGCAGGTTCCCAGCCACGACTGAGCAGTGTGTTATCCTGAGATACTACTCACACTTTGTACTTTAGAAAACAAAGTTTCATAAAATTCAAAGCATCTTAAATCTACACCCAAAGCAGCACAAGTCTCTTTGATCCTAGTCTTTCTGTACTTCAGATATAAATGAAGCTCCATCTTCTGAGCAGGCAGCTCTGACCAGAGACTTTGAATTAGACATGACAGAGAACGTGCAAAACAACAAAGTTCTTTATAGCTGGACTTGATTAAATAACCTGCATGGCACAGCAAAGAGGGGGGAAGAAGTACTGCATTTGTACTCACATCTATTCCATGTATTGAGTTAGACAACACATGTGGACTGTGCCACTGGAGATGCCTCACCAGGGCAAGGGATTTGGATCACACTCAGATAACCAGTTTGGAACGGCTCAACCTTCCAGAGCTTGTTCACACGCATATTTAATGAATGCAGAATATTTCTGAATCATTACCTAGGTTTTCTTATGCTAACACACAAGCTAGTTAAATATACACCAGTAAGCATACTGGTCTGTTATCAGTGTAATGGAACAACTTTGAAATTTTATTTCATTTGCATCTTTTCCAATTTTATAATTTCTGATCATCACAGCTAAAGATAATTTGTACTCTAGTCCTACCAAGATATTGCAGGATTGTGTTAATAAAAAATGAAAGAAACCAATCCCTTCAAAAGACTGCTTTTACTTTGTAGTTCTGACATCGTTTGGCTCAGAACCAGTTATGTCATGTCAATGGAAACAATAAAAGCAATCTAATGGTAAGGCAAATTATTTAAGCACGATTCAAACTTACAGCAACCCCAATTGTAAATGGTACATTAAGGAATTTCAAAACATACTGGTCATTAACCCAAATGACACAACAAAAATTAGTCCAGAGATCTTGTGCACTGTAGGAAAATTCTTAAAGTCCAGCTAATAAAACCTCAAAAATATGGTGTGTAACATGAATACCAAAGACCTTTAAAATGCCACCAAATTAGTAAGCGCTGTTGTCACATGCCATATGCTTAAAATGCAACTGCCCTCTTTTCAGGGCTTCAGCCTTCAGCAGGATGGTCCTGCTTGATATACATACCCTGACTGTAAAGTTCAATAAATCTCTTCTGATACTGTGTGAGCTCAGCTCGGCTGGGTACTTCATCAATCTTGCGTTGTAAAATGGCTATTTCTCTGTTTCTTCGTGCCTGAATAGAAAGTTAGGAGGGGAGAAAACAAAGCCTCTTCTTGTTCTCTTCTTAAAATGGATGAAGCCCCCCCAGCAATATTTTGTTATTAAATTTGTTATTTTAAAAACAAAAAGTATTGGCTGAGGATCAATTTTTTTTTTGCAATTGATTTGTGACAGAAACACTTGTTAAAATTAGAACAACAAAATGAAGTATTAGAAGTTACAAGGTAAGACATATATCAACAATTTTGTACAAGTAAGAACACAAAGAGTTACTCACCAGTAGCAGGCGGATCTTTTGAAGTTTCTCTTTCTCAGCTTTGTACTGCTGTTCTATAATCTTATTTGGCTCCTGGAAGTTGAGAACCCAAAACAATTGTGTATTACAGTAGCATACGAGAGCTGCAGTGCAAAAATGGGCAGATTGGGTTTGTTTTCTGGTTTTGTCCATCTTTGGCTCCCACAATAACACCATCATTCATTGTTTGGGGGTTCTTTTAATAACAATTCATGATCGGTATTCAAAGCCTGACATCATTTACTGTAAACAAGTGCATTTAGGCAGCTTTTAACTTTTGCTATTTTAGTTTTTGTCAATAGCTTTTGCACTGCTTTACAACAGTCACAATTTAAATGAAGATGAACATCCAAAGATTTTAAGTACCCCTTGTCTGAGTGTTTATACTTTGATTCAGTAGTGAGGTTAAGAATAAACAAGGCACCTGAACAGAACATAAACCCTCTGACACGTGTTCTAGATTTCCCGCAGTGTGGACTTCAAGGTAACTTTTTCTTGCTAAAAAATTTAAGATTTAGGTTTACATTTTAATATTTTCATGCTGTGTTGAGGAGGACAGCAGCATCATGGAAGTTGTAATCTGCCTTGTTCCAGAGGCATGAATGCATCAAATGTTTACCCACTGAAAATAAAGTCATTGAAGCTTTTCCTTTTCTGTTCATTCATTATTCATTGCCATCGGTCTGGAAGCACTTGTGTTAAAGCCTAACTTCTGACAGCTGCTCACTGCATGCAGTGCACCAGGCCACTGAAAGCTCGTGCTTTCATCCTTCAGATAACCCCACTTCTAAGACAAAAAACAACCTAAGCAGACATTCTTTCTGAGGAAGACCAGTTTCTGTCAGAGATATGCACAGCTCTCAGCACAACACCCAGAGATTCTTCTCTGGTACCACAAAGAAAGAAGTAAAAGGCACAAAAGCATCTATGAGCAGAGCCCCGTGGATTCTGCAAAAATAACAGAGAATGCTGGTGCTGTTTTCAGACTCCTGTATTTCTAGGATTATTAGCCTGAAGTGTGGCTTTACAGAGCTTTTCAGATATTCCAGCAGATACTTTAATGCTTACAAGAATGTCCCAAAAGTCAGAAGGACTTAAACCAATGTTTCAAAACAGAAATTGAAAATAAGAACTTAGAGTTTTGATATTACCTGTTCCTCTCCATTTTCCACTGCTTCAGCTTTCAGATTCTCAATATTTTGTTGTAGTCTCTCCATTTCTTCCTTTAAGACAAACAAAAGTTGATGTTGCTTTTAACTCAGACCTATTCTTTTAACGAGGAAGAGCAGGAATCTTGACAACACACATTTCTACCAAAATTTCAGCACTCACCACCCACATAATATTTAAATTTGGAAGATTAAACAGCATTTCCTGCTTAAGGTTAAGGCATTCATTAATATTCATTACATTAAACTGTCTGCTTTTGTCAGACACAGGAACAGACTTATTTCTTACTTGCAAATGTACCAGATCCAGCTAAGACAACTAATGAGTGACATGGAAAACGAAACTGAAGAAGCAAAGCAACAGTACAATAGTGTGACATGGGACTGCAATGTGTGGCATTTGGAGAAATGAATGAACCTGAAGTTCCATGCAAGGAAGCTTCCAGTACAATCCTTTAGAGCTTTCCAAAGGAGTATGTATGGGAAAGCAAGGTTCCTGTACTCAGTCTAGGCCTTAGAACACTATTTACTTCATTTCATTCTATTAAATTCCATCCACTGCTGTTTGAATAGCAGGAAATGAAAACACTTCTCTCTGATCAAATCTCTGGGCAGTCCATAAACACAGCAGCAGCAGGACATCAAACACAGCAATTAAGCAGTAAAACTCAAACTTGCTCTGAAAACTCCAATAGCTCCATCTCATTCTTGTCTCTTTTGGTGGCTTGCTCCAAAAGTGGGGGCCGTGCTGACCCCTCCTCTTTGGCACCCCTCAGGTCACCGTTGGCTGCATTGCCCAGGGAGAGATGGTCCCTGTCAGGCTGTGAATGGCACAGGTGGGTGTCTAGTACAGCCCAACCCCAAACTTACATTTTAGCAGAATGGGAGTGGGAGGGAGAGGAGCCACAGCTCTGACCAGCATTAGGCAGGTGTGGTGCCAAGGAAGTGCCCTGTATTAAGGAAGGCCTCACCAACTCAGGTGCCCTCCTCACTCCTCCCTGCTCCAGGGGTGCTAATATTCAATAAAACCTGGAGTTACTGGTACCTGGAGGCTGGGGGTGTGGGACAGATGACAGACAGGGACACGCAGCACAACAGCAAATCAGTAAAGTGCTTATTTACCAAGTTTTAAAGGAATCCTTGTAGGAGACACTGGAACTTACCCTACAATGTGCTTTGAACTCTTGCTCCTGGCTTTTTAGGTTTTCATTCATGGCCACCAGTGCTCGCAGACTCTGTAATATGCTAAATTTGAAGATCCAGTAAACCATGTTAGATTTTTAGTTTCTAATTTAAACAGATGGAGAGTTAACATATATTAAAACAAGCTTAGTTCTAAATAAATTTACAGTAAAACCTGAGTAAATTAAAACCACGAATATCAGCACTGATATACCAAGGTCAAAATAAAGATGGAGTATTACACTGAATATTCTGATGGCTTTGCTATGTTTTAACCTCACCTTCAACTGTGGAAGTCTTGAGAGACTCCTATTTATGTGAGATGAAGGCTTCAAATATGAACAAAATAAATCAAGAAGGCCTCATCTACTTGTCAAATGTGTCTAGGGTTCTTCTGCTTTAAACACCTACAATTATTTTGAACTACAGACTGACATTTTTCATTCCGACTGAATCCTATTGTAATATTTCCGTGTCTGTGGAAAGCAAGCTAGAGAATTATTTAATTTTTAAATTTTAGTTATTTGTTTAGATTGACAAAGCAAGAAACATTGAATGATTCATTTTTAAATTATTATTTTTCAGAATTTCAAAGGTAACAAAGGAAGAAACTTACGTAGAATCTGCTTGGGATTCTATTGTTTCTAAGGCTGCCAATTCCTTGTCCAGCTTTTCACTGTAACTCTTAACCTAAGGGTTACAATTAATAATAAATTGATTATTAATAAATTAACTTTCCCACACCATGAGATCAGTGAGTTAAGCTGGCAAACACCTTCACTGTTTAATACATCCCTTCACGCACAGAATTTCTCAAAGAAGTTTCAGCTACAATCAGCACACAGAAAAAAACAAAGATTACCTCTGTTAATGTCTTTTTTGCTTCGGTACATTTTGCCTGCAGATCAGCACATTTAGCTTGCAACTGTTACGAAAGAGAAAAAAAAGAGTTGGATTCTATATCCACACTAATTACACCTGTAATGGAGAACAGAGAATATCTGAGCTGTTCATAATGGTTGTCTGTCAAACAGCAGGCCAAGCATAACAAACACTGTCTTTTCTTGTCAGCTACTCTTGCATCTGATTGCAAGAATTCTGACTGAATATTTAATTACTAACAGTAAACATTTACCACCTGACCTTTTAGATGTATAAAGTCCCAGAATAAACAACAGGTTTTACAAAAGAGGCCAACAGAATGGTGACTTATTGAACAGAATCTCTGCTAAATTGCTCAAAACATTTTTAGCCTGGTTGTACTGGCCTAGTTTCACACCAGGCTAAGAATGAGTCCCATTTTGTACTTCTCCAAATAAGTCAGGGCAATTCATGACTTGCACAGAGGCACCATGGCACCAAACCACAGACATTTCCACACCAAATAACCAAACGCTTTATGGTATTCTTCTGTGTAACTACGGAAAGTCTAATAAGAAGGCAGTTAGCAAATTAAGTATTATAATTAAATATTAGGTATTTCACTTGTCAATTAATTTATAGAGGCTAATTTTAGAAGAACATCCTTCTTTAAACTCCTTATGATTTAAGACAACATTGCAAATAGTAACAACAAAAATCGGATGCGGTTTACAAAAGTGGAGCAAAAGTGAGCAAACAAAAAATGTATGTTTAGCTCAGCTCCACTTCCTTTCATGCTGCTTTAGTTTGCTATTCACAACGCAGAGCTGTGACTTAATGCTCCACTCTTCCCTTTCCACAGCCGAATTTATAAAAAGGAAGCTTCTGCACTGTTTTTCATAATTTTTCACCAATAATTCACCGATAAACTCTGTTCTAACTAACTGAAAAAAATTTAAGTCTGCAGTCCACAACTCATGAAACCTGACCTGAACTGTTAGTTTTGAGAAACTTTGCCAAAATCTACCGCAGTATTGAAGCCAGAACTCCACAAACATTTTTTAAAAGGCGCAGTCTTGACTGTCACTGATTTCAAAAGCTGCTTTTGGCAAGTGGAAAAAAAATTCAGCCAGGAAATTTTTACTTTACTAAAGTGATAAAAGGATTATATTTGGCTTACAGCTGTCAGTACATTTTTTCCCCATATAAAAACAGCACTGAGATCATTATGTACTGAAAACAAGCAGCACAGAATTAAAGGGCCCTCATCTGTTAAAATGGCAAATAGCATGGTCCTCCCCAAAATTAAGGCTGAGCTAACTTCCCCCAAGAACACAACTTGTTCTCACAAGCCAAGGGCAATGCAAGCAAGACATTCAGAGAAATCAATGCTCAGCATTGCTGGTGCAGAAGATAGCTTGCAAATCTTTTCTGGATGGCAAAAACTTTGTAATCAACCACTTTTATCAATGTTTTCTTCTTTATTACACACCCAATACTTACCTCTTCGAGGAGTTTGGTTTTTTGCAAAATCTGCTTGTTCAGAGACGCCACCTTCCTTCTGTGTTGCTGGGCAGCTCCAAGCCTTTCTGGTCGTTCCTCAGCAGAAAGCTCAGATTGCTGAAAAAACAGTAACAGCAGCCTTTTGGATCTCACAACATTGCTTTCTGCTTCTTCACAAACTCAGGAAATACCAAAGTGGGACACACCTACAATATTCCTTATCAGGAACTGTGTCCCACTATCCAACAGAATGAATTACTGATTTATTTCACATCGAAATAAGGAAGCAGCTGAACAACTGAATTATATTCCAAAATTTACAAGTAAAGTAAGCTAAAAAAGTCAGGTGTCCTGGGAGAGGTGGAAAATACTACAGTGTACTAGAAGACAGTCAATTTTTTTTTTGCATCAGCATTACAGTTAAACCTGGTAGAGTTCTTAAATGGAAAAAATACAAGCACACAAAAAAACATGTTAAACCATGGTATTCACTGAACTTGCTGAATCAGAGATGTTCCACACCCCAATAAGTAGCTCCAGAATTTTCAGAAACCTTGAACAATAGTGTATTTGGATTCTGAAATAGAGGCTTGGATGCATCTTCATGCTGAATGACAATGACATACTCAGTGTGGTAGGTACATTTACCACCCTGGGGGGTTTTCTGTGCGTGCACGTGTGCTATTGCACTGAGAATTACTCAATCCAGCCTGAATAGACATTGCCAAGAGTGTCTCATGAACACATAATGAAGACAGCAATCTGGATCCAGTCTCCTCTTCTCTCTGAATTGTGAAAGCAAAGCTGACAGAAACATTCTTTATCAGAAATAACATTTATAATAGAAATTGTGTATTTGCAGTAGACAAAAGAATCATTAAAAACCAGCGATATCTTGATGTCTAAGGGATTATTTGCACCTTTTGAAAGTCTTCACTTTAATACTTAAATCCATCTGTTTTGGTAATTTGCTTCATGCACTCAGACTTCTTTTTTTTCACTTAATCTATTTTCCAATATTTCATTAGAAAACCAGTTAATTTTCAAGTACCTCAAGTGCTAATTTATAGCCTGTCAAAGACTTCAATACTAAGTGCTTTTTGAATAATTACCAAACGTTGACAACTGCTACAACGCATAATCAGCTAAAATGCTACAAGAAGTGTGATATACTCTTCACTCATATTTGCTCCTGGTTCCACTCTAGGCAGATGGGTAAGCAGCTTAATTTTAAATGAAAATAAGAGGCAAAACCTGTCTTCCTCTTCTCCATTTTCTGTGTTATTCATGCTGAAGAGCAGCTTAATGATTTGTTATGTTTCTACATCCACAGCAAAAAAAGATCAATTCTGATGGCTTAACCCAACAATTCACAGGCTTTCTTTCCTTCTGTTGGGAAAAGAAGTGCCTCTAAGAACACGTGTGACCCTGAACTACTCAACAAATACACACTCAGTCTTAATTATTCCTCTCATTATTTAGTCAAATCACATTCCTTCATCATTTTATGCATTCCAAAACCTCATCCTTCTCACCACACATTTAGCCTCTTACATGCAGAAGATACAAACGGAGAAAAATGGAAATGCAAGAGAAAGAAACATGAGCTAAACCAGTCGGAGATTGATGTTTGCAAAAATAGTAAAAATCCATACAGTACAGCTTTGGCATTAAAAAAAAGTGGATCATCTTTCAAGAAGTGAACTGTACAGCTTGCTTTTTGAAAATGGGAAAGAACCATCACTATTATACAGAGGTTTCTGCAGAGAAATTCTGGTCTGCAAATGAAAAAGACAGGAGTGACCACGATGTAGTCACTGCGAGCTAAGGATCCACTCTGCAGCAACACTGTAGCTTTAAAGTTATTGAGGATCTGGATTCCAATTTGTGGAGAAAAATCCATCTTTCAGCACAGAAGAAAGAAAGCACAAATTACAGAAACCACTTTGCTTTTGAACTTTTTGTTACCTGGTCTCTTACTACACTGAAACAGCAGTTGCCTCATGAACATTTAGTTTAAAAAGCTCTATTTGAGCACTAATGCCTCCGACTGTTTAAAGATGATCAATTTGCTACTCATTAATAATTTTCTGCCAGTATTTTTAGAAGGTGAGGAATGACACTAAAATCCTTCCTCCAGTTCACTCAGCAAGTTAACATGGCAGAAGAATGGAGGGGCAAACGCAGAAAACTGTAAGCATTGATCTTCTGCAAAAATGCTTCTTGTAAGAAAGGTCCTGGCACATGGCAACATCAGACCTAGAATTTGGGTTGTCAGGTATCTTCACTGGGCTTGTGGATTCTATTAAGTCTCTGGTAGACAAATAAACATTGCTGTGTTTCTCAGGCTATGTATAGTTACCAGAGGCTAAGACTATTAGAATTATATCCAAACATTGCTGATGCTTCAATAAACTCTTTGATAACATCCTTAATTCTATTCCTGATGCATGCGTACATGCACAGAAATTTTTTTTTTTTTATCACATCCCATAGATTTGAAAAGTGATCTATTTTTGGTTTGACTTGAATCAGTTCTTACTTTTCAGAGTATTAATCATTGTTCTACTATAATAGTCAAGGTCCTGCTGCCTTCTCTCAGAACAGAAGAAATGTAACATTGAAATATGACCCTTGGGCTTCTGTTCTTCCAATCTTTTATAATAAAGAAAGGCCAAGAATTTGCTGTTGAGCTATAGGGTTTATCTCCAAAATAGGAAAGCTCCATACCTCAAATGTGTCAAGAAAAAGGAAGAAATATGAGAAGACTATTGGACAAGTAAGAGCGACCTATAACTCATATTTGGCAGTGATGTATTGTATGCATTAATTGCTTGAAGAGCCAGATTTTCTTTTCACACTACTGCAAAAAAAAAATCACAGCTGAACACAGTAACTGCAGCAAACACACACATTTAATTGCTTTGACTTCCCAAAGCAACAAAGGTTTGGGTTTGATGAGATGAGATTCAGAACTCGAGGTCCAGGGCATGACTCAGAACTGGAGTCCAGTGCAAGCACCTGGAAATCTGAGTGGCAGAGGCCTAGACTCTTCTCTGAGCAGGCCCACAGAAGTGTATTTCTGTGCTTAACACTAAACATTTTAAAGCATATCAAGGATTTAGGCCTCTAGTTTGAATAGATACAACTCAGGCCCTTCTTCATTCATGCAAGCATTTAGGCAGGTGCTTAAACCCCAATTAGTCACGAATGCAATTCAGGGCTATGTACTATGACAGCAAAAGCCTGTGTATGTTTAAGGCTCTTTAAAATACTTTCCTGAACTCTGGCTGTGCTGCTGCCCACAGCATGTATTAAAAAGTGTGGTTCAAGAGAATCAGGGCAATGAAGTTGGCAGCTTAAAGCCTAAATCAACAAGCTATCAGACAGCACGTGCTCAAACCCAATCAAGTAACACACTTACCTTCTCAGCATATTCAGACACGATTTGCTTGATCTCATCTGACTGCAGTCCAACAATTTGGCCAACTGTGCTTGCTGTCAGTTTGCCCTGCAATTGTATCAAGAAAATGCTTGGAGTTTTGGAATTGCCTGTACTGTTACAGGACAATTTCCAATAAGTTCTAATTTTAAACACAAATTTGCACAATGGGTAAAAATCTCTCATCATAAGAAAAATCCAGGAAATGTTCCACCTCCCAAACCTAATTTTGCTGATACAAATTTCTCACTTAAATCCTTTTAGCAAATTTTTATTCAGATTTAAGAAACTTAATTTAATTCTATTCTTTATACTGAATTTTTCATTTGTAGTTATAAAACTCTAAGCATGCAGGCATGTGCAAGAATTCACCTTTAAACTGCATGCATGTATAAAACCAGTTTTCAAACAGAACCAAATTCTACAATGGATTTCAGTAGAAAGCATGTCAATCAACTCTGAGACTAGACTAATTAGCTGAATCAGCAGTCTGAGTTTAGGAATAATTACCACAATCAACCATAATTTAAACAAAGTTGTATCAGTTTTAAATGCTACTGACCTCTTCTGTTGCCATTGCAGCCATTCCAGTCATAAGAGTTTTAATGCGAAGCTAGAGCAAAATATGAAGAATTATACATAACAATTTAACTTCTATTATTTAGGTTTTTTCTGCCAGGGACACATAGATATAATTAGTACAATCTAAAATGATAATTGTAAAAATTATAAATTAATATCAAGTAAAATGTGTATTTTAAAATGTGTATTTTAAAATATGTAATGGAGCAATAAGGCTGTGAAAGTTAAAGAAGTGGTGGCTAAAGTTACCAAATTTAAGGAAAATTTCTTATAACGGTAAACATTCACTCAGATTATTTCCACTGTCAACCAAAACTCAACCTTTTAAAAAATGCTCAGATTACAAACCAAAAATTGAATTTTTGGCTATAAAACATCAACAAACATTAATTTTGTCCATCAATTTCAGGCTCCATGTTCTCCTGTGGGAAGCAACTGCCACTTCAACTAACCACGGAAATTTTCCTTCTTCTGGAGAACAACTGGGCAGTGAAAATTGCTGCTCTGCCCTGAAGTTAGTAACTCCCGTGCCTGCTGTGTCTGGGGCTCACCTCTTCAGCAGCCTGAAGGTCATCTTCATCACAAGGCTCAGCTTTCCCTGCTGCTGCAAGCCCTGCAGGTAGCACTGCTTTTTTATCTTCAGCCTTTTAAAGAAAAATTAGGACATCATTATACCTAGTTCCAATATTCTAAAGTGTCAAGAAAGACATCAAGGAGAAAACTGGAATGTAGCTGTTCTGTTTATATGAATACATTTCAGCTACTGGAACATCCTCACACTCCAAATCATGCCAAGTGAAATGTAAGCCTCCCTGATTTCTCACAAGTATTCCAACTGTTCCAGCTGTGTCTCTGGCTTCCTATGGACTCATCTGGTCCAAAGATTCCTTATTCCACAGCCTTCTGAGAGCTACCAATCTCAGCAGACAACCCAGAATATGACACCTACTACACAGGACAAGACTGAGTATTTTTTTTACATAAATTGTTTTTGCAACTTAATATTGGTGTAACAAACATAAAAAGTGCAAACCTGCCAGGTTCAGCCAGAAGAATTTGTACCACTGAAGTAAAGAGAACTGGGGACAGCCAGACTTAATTTCTAGGTCACTCTACTGCACCACTAACATATTTCACTGTCCACATCTGCCTTACTGGAGACTCAGCTTCCACAACAATCATGATGAACATCTAATATACAATACCCCAAAGGCAACAGAATTTTTGAAGAAACAAAATGAACTCTATAAAAATGACTAGTGGTTACTCTGAGGGGAAAACAGGCATGCCTAGATTGGGAGATATCTCCATTTATAAAAAATTAAATGTGACATTTGTATGTGGAGTATTAAGGTAAGAAGGGCAACTTTAATCTGCTCAATGTATTGTTGGGTCCGTGATGCGTTATCTTCATTATCTCTCTCTGTAATAAAAACTTCATTATCTCTCTCTGTAATAAAAACTTGTAGCCAAATTAATATCTGCACTGAAATAATAAAACTGCAGGTACCCTGCATTTTATGGACATTTTAAGATTCCATAATCATCAAAAGCACAGCAAGGATGCTGCTTTTCGAGAAGGACAATGATTTATTTATGGCATGGTATCAGGTTTCTCTGTTGCATTAAACAAACTGTTTTGTAATAAATGTCTACAATATTTCTTACCAAACTGAATGGCTCTTTAAAAAGAAACCCTTTCATGATCACATTATGGAACACTCAGTTAAAAGATACTCACTAAACAGACAAGATATGTCATTATCTAACAGTGAAAATGAAACCAAAACAAACACAATGCCCAAACCCTCTTTCTTTCAAGCAAAAAAAAAGTTTACAAAATGTGATCTGTGAGCAGAGATGAAGGAAATCCTTTAAAAAAGGGTAATCAAGTCCACCTTTCATGGCATGCAGATTTTTAGTTCTAATTAGCCATTTTTAAGATCTGTTAATAAAAGAAGTTATAGCTGTTTATTCTGCTGTATTCTTTTACGATTTAACAGTAACCAACACTTCAACAATGCCATTCTTCCCACAACTTGAGTATTTTAAATTAGTTTATTTTTTACCTGTTCTGTTTTTCCTGCTTGTCTGCTAAATCCGTATCTCCTAAAAGAACAATAGTAACATAAAGGAAAAATACTGTTGTTTATGACTTTCACAAATACACTAGGTTTCTATCAATTTTTAACATAAGATATGTACCAAGAGCCAGGATCAAATTAGTTTTGAAATGTTTCAAGTAAACTAAGTAAGCAGGTACTGAAGCATATTTACAAAATGATTTCAGATCCATCTACTCCTTCCATCATGATTTGCAAATCTTGACTTTCCATAAAATACTGTCATGTAAAGCTCATGAAAGGAAAAAGCAATGCCCTCTTCCCATTTGAAAGTTAATCCTGAGCTATCACACTACAGTCCATGTTACTGTTAAAAGGAAAGTGCTCAAAACAGTGAGACAAAAAAAATCAAAAAATCTATGGCTTTGGGGGAAAAGAAGCCCCAGAAGATACAAAATGGAATTCAGATGTCATCCGCCCTCGTTAAGTATTAAGAGCTCAGACAGCAGACAAGATGCCCTTACCAGTAAACTGTTAAAAGAAAACTGGAAATAGAAACTAGAAATAGAAGCTCTGCAACTTCATTGTTATGTGTTTGGAGAGCTCTCAGTAAACCAGAGGGACTTTCAGAGATAATGGAAAAGTGAAAGCCTTGGTAATTTTGTCTCAGAATGGAAGTTTGCAGGAAAGTAAGAAGACAAAACATTCAGTCATGATTCAGCCTCCTGATGTAGCAACCACATGAGAACTAGAAAAAGAAGCAATAGCAACTGCAGCTCCTTTTTCACCAAATTTTCAGTGGATTGCTTGCAAAAAACCGATACTGATTGACACACACTTCCTGGAAGGATCATGAATTTAAGCCATTTTTATAAAGAACAAGGATGTTAAAAAAACGTACCCTAGCAGAAGCATAAAACCTGGTCTCCCATTGTACAAAATATGGTTCACACATATGAGGACTGTCCAGTCCCCAAAGAATTTACAGGGTAAGTAAGCAAAATCTGAAACCAAATAGGAGTAAATCTGAAATAGTTAAATTCTGAAGTAGAAGGAAAAATCCCTATCACAATCCAAATTTTTTATGTAATGCTTGTAATACACACTATGAAACCCAGAGAGAGCTAAATGAAGCCTTTCACCTGCCATATTCCAGAAGTGTAGCATGAACCTTTGATTCCTCATCCAGCAGTTCCTCAGCTCCTGTCTGACGTTTGTATTTTCTCTGGGGTTTGTAAACCTCCTGCAAGACAGTGAATGAGTTCAGAGCTTGTAAAAGGGTTTGCTAAAATAAATAAGGAATTGTTATCTAGAGTGATGTACGCACTGTTTGCTTTCCAACTCAATATACTTACCCAAATAAACATCCTTACCTTTCTCTTTTTGGAATTACATTATGAAATCTTACTGAATTCCTAAGCAATCTGCTATAGAAATAGTCTAAGTTTCAAAAAACTTATGAGTATTTAACATGAAACAATGTGTCAACCATCTCCTCTGTCATATTTGAAAGAAGAGTAAAAAGTAATGCACTCAATATCTATTAAAATTGTTTGGCTAACACCAGTGTCTAAAAATGTGACCTCCTTTGTGGGTTAATTCTATTTTTAAACTCTGATTAGACAATTAAATGCAATTATTATTTATTTAATGATCACAGGTTACAATGGAATTAGAGCAGATTTTATTATAATTTAAGGAACAAAAGTGTCTCAAGAAGTTTGGTAGTAAAATGACTTTAATCTCCTGCTACCCCAGTGTAATCCAAGAGCTGGACAACAGCCCACCAAATAAAACAAGGATTCAGAAGTACTATTTTGTACTGATAGAGCTGCTTTCAATTTAAAAACTAGGTGAAGAACACTTCTTGCTTGATCTGGCTTTCTGTACCACACAAACTATTATTTTCAACCAACAATTCCTGCACCATTACACTGCTGAAGTGGCTTTCCATCTTTTTCAAAGATGTAATCCCAAAGTGGAGATTTCAAACAAGTGAAAATTGACAATATTCCTTGGCCATCTTCTCCTGAATTTGTCTGTTGCCCTTTACAATTTTTACTTCACTTCTAATCTCAATTTGTCATCTTTGCTTGCAGCTATTCAATCTTGCTACATTTTTGACTGTCACATGAAAAAGCTTTTTATGACCAAGGATCTCCCACTAATTGTGCTTTCACATCTACAGAAAGGCAATATAAGTCATAAAAATAATTATAGCTTTTATGATGACATTGTATTTTACACCTGTCCCATATGAAGTGTAGGCATCATAGCATAAACATTAGTCTTGGCATCAGGTAATTGAGTAGCTGAACAAAAGCACTGCAAGATAACCTCAATCCACCAGCTGGTCACCTTTCAGTAGCAGGAGTGCTTATTCCAATGACCATCACTGATATTTAACATTCCCTTTTCCAACCTTTAGATCATGACCGTGAATCTTAGTGTGCTGTGCCCTTGAGAGAAAAGGGTAGGTCCTTAGATCAGTTTTAATAATGAGGTCACACAACAGACTAATCTTTCACACTTGCTGATCCTCTTTTAGGAGAGTGGATTTCTCTTCCAGTTCCAATGCACAATGATTTAAAGGTGACCTCCAAAAGAACCTTCATGTAACAGCCACCTTCTCCTCCTTCCAGTTCCTATGGGTAGATAGGAAAGCTTGTGCACATTCTGCCTTGAAAATTCATTCTGTGTGTTCTTCGAGACTGCACTCATGCCTAAATGCCTTAAGAGATCTCATGAGCTAATCTTCTGTTAAGAAGATCAGGTGCCAGCTGTAGAAGACATGATCCTGACAGAGCTCATATATTTAAATAAAAGGTGTTTGGCTAATGATACCCTGAGAAATAATGAACAAATGTCGAAACTTTATGCACCTATAAACCAGAGATCTGTGAGACAGAGTAGAAGACAGAATATAAATTAATAGAACATAAACACTAAGTCCTGCAAACACTTCTGATTGTCAGTAACCAAAGGGAACCCTTCATCACTGTTAATCAAGTATCTTTTTTATTTTTTTAAATTCCATTGAAAATTTTAGGTACTGGGGTCCCATAAAAGCACTGTGATTATTTTCTTTCTGCCTCTTCAGTGACAAGGTCAAGATCAGCCACTTGGATATAGAATCTTTAGTGCTATTTAAAGACAGTGGAGGTAAAGGGCACACATGAAAAATCACGACAATTATTCTGAAAATTGAAAATTAGCATAAGCCCAATGAGTTTCAAGTGCTACTTGATAGAGCATACATTTGGAATTTGCTTTCTCACATAGGTTTGCATTGTCTCTCAGTTTAAAGGGCTATACAGGTGCATAAAGGATGCAATGACACCTACGTAGAGGGTGAGCTAACTTGTAAAACAGAAAACGTCTCACTAGAAAGGTAAGTGTTTCTAGTTGGAGTAAAAGACTCAAAAGAAAACGTCTCACTGGAAGGGTAAGTGTTTCCAGTTGGAGTAAAAGACTCATTGTAAGTCTGCTAATAATTTAAAAACCCAATTAAACCATGGGGAACAACACTTTAGAGACTGTAATTGAAATTTCCAAAGTGAGGACAATCATTCAAACAGATTAACAAAAGACTTACATTGGTCATCACCTGGAGACTTTAATTGCAATGTTATTCCATAAACACACGCTGTAATTCAACCACATATATAAGGCTCAGCAGCACTCAGGTCATTTGCACAAGAAAAACCAACTACTTCCCTCCAAAACCTGATAAAAGAGTAAGATGACTTGTCTGGCCCATTACACAACCTCTCATATGGCTCCTTACACCAGCACTGAGCACCTCCATCTGTGCGTGAGGAGCTCAAGGTGCCTGGCTAGAGCTGTCTGAAAAAACACTGATTTTCTCAGGAGATCAAGATTTCACCAGCTGTTGAAGAGCCTTGGAAAAGTACCATTCAAAGTAAACTCAGATTTCTCATCTCTCTGGCCTGGAATTTATCAAGATGGTCCAAAAAAAACCGCAAAACCAGTAGCAAACTACTGTGAGTAGTGAACTGATGGTCCCAAGCAAAAAGGGGAATTAGAAAGCAAGGACAGAAACACCAGTGGCCAGCCAGCCAGAGGAATTCAGGTATGAGAGTTAGAGAGCCTAGGTATTTTATGTGCCACTCTCTGTAGCATTCATGGACCAGCTTTCAAAACTCCTATACAAACAGTTTATCCAAGAGTTTGAAGATCTGTATGTGAAGAGGGAGAACACAGGTGAGACCACCTTTCCCAACCAACATCTGCTACTTGAAGAAAACATTTCTGAAGTAGGGTTTGTGTACTTTCACTGCTAATTACAAGAAGTAAAAAAGTCAGGTTCTGAAATGCAGATAATTAAGATCATCACCATATTAACTAATTTCAAGACAAATAGCACAACTGCTGATAGCTTCAAACACACATTTAAGTCTGCTGAGGGTTTAATAGTCTGTAAGCCACCCTGTGACTTTTGTTTGATAGTGTGGGATTCCACACACCCCGTGCAGGCAGTTGATATGGTTTATCTGCTCATACAATGCACACCTATCAATCTGATATATTGGCATTCGAGACTTGTTCTAAGAATGAAGATCAACATGTAACTTAATTGGGATCTTCTCATGAGAAAACCCAGGACTCGCTGCATAAAACAGAATTAATTAACCACCTCCATTTCATTACTAAAACCACTCACTTGACCATAAAGAAGGAAATCTAACATACTTACAAAGATATCGGTAGCTGTTTTGAGCGCCTTCTCTTTTCTTTGCATGAATTCATCATCCTGAAAGACATTAGTGGAGGTAATTAAAAATACCAGGAATGGAGATTAACTCTCAAACATTCTAATGATTCTGTGAAACAAAGCTGCCAAATAGTTTCTGAGCTGCCCAATGATTCGGTGAAATGTTAGTGATTCGCTGTAACACAGAAATGTACTTGCTTCTGCCTTCACATGGGAAATAGGTCATTAAAACTGTGTCCAGATCAGCAGCCCTTCTGCTCTCTGCTTAGGCAGTACCTGACAAATGCAATCCCAGCCCACACATGGGATCTCCATCTTTACTACACTGTTAAGAAATGAAGCTGGGATAGACTCAATGTAGAAAAGAGTTTCCTCTACTGCTATTTAATTTCTAAGCATTAAAGACAATAATTTAGAAAAAAATCAAAATCAAAACCACCCCAAGTTAATAAAATCTGGGTAGTCCAATACTAGGGACATCTACTTTTAATCCTGTTAGTAAGAGACAAATCTTGGGTTCTAGGTGTTAAATATGGAATTGCCTTGTGATATGTATGAACAGAACTGATGGCTTTGCACTACAGGCACATATGCAAGCTCATTCAATCTCTCCTCCTCTACCAAGAAAACTTCACCTCATTGTTGAAGAACAATTCCGTTTTTGAATGAAGTTTTTTACAAATCTAGTTTTCAAGAACAAATTTTGGGGTTTGGATACAGGGAGACAAGAGCTGCCTTACAGCACTCTGAAAGAAACCCCAAATTATAAAGCATTAACAGTATATTAATTCTCAATTAGCTACATCATCTTCTCTACATGATGCTGGGTGTTTCTGAACAGCTAGAATGACAAAAAATACCAAATATTGCAAAAAAATTAAGGTAATCATTAAGCAAAAGTTAACCAGAATCTACAAAATTTCTGTTACAATAATGCTTCAATTTTTTCCCAAATGAATTTGTAGAGGATTCCTTTAGGACTGATTCATAAAACGGTTGCAAAGGCCACTCTGGTAAAGTGTGCAGATTTCAGAGCTGTGAGGCTGGTACTGCAACTGAACATCTGACACATTATAAAAAAAAAGAACTGCCTTGATCTTACCTCTGGCAGTCTGTGAGATTTTTGAAACTGTGATATAGAGTAAGAACGGACATAATCTCCCATTTCTTCCCTTGTTTCTATTGCACGTTTCACCAGCCACTGAAAAAAAAATGTATCAACTGAAGACAGAAGAGTAATAGCAGCAAACACTAAACTACTGCATAATTTTTTAATACCTGATAAAAGCTAAAAGCACATTTTAAGCACAGAAACAAGAACATTTATTTGTAAACATAGCAACTCTTTGGCCTAATCCTAACAAAATGTGTCAGCATTTGCTATTTTATAAATTTCACATTTCTTCTTCTTCTGTGCATATGTTTCTTCTATGAAATTCTCCTACTATAGATCACTCACTGGTTTAAAAAACTACAGCCCCACCATGAAAAGACGTATCTTCAAGCCTGTGATGTGTTCGTGAAGAACCACATGCCTGTGCAACAAAAAAGACGACTTCTGACATTTATAAGACCACACAAAAAGCCACAAAATATTGAAGTACATTTTAAACAATGTTGGAGAAGATAAATCTTGCAGGCTGTTGACAGCCTGTGCAGGAGTCACAGAAGAGATGAGATCAATCGTGGGATCCAAGTTTGAACCAGCAACTGTTTCCTGTGCTATAACCATGAACCCCTGGAAAGTGAGGGGAACATGATGACAACAAGAGATGAAAATGCAGACTATTAATTACTAAGCACATCTCAACACAATACTGTGTACATACTTTTCCCTGTGATCATAAGCAGAATTTATTAGGAAGAATGACATTTCTGCCCAATGGAATATTTGTTAGAGTTTTTTCTTCAGATTTTTTTTTTTTTAAGTTCTGCTACAGCCTATGGCATTGAGCCAACTCAGCCTAACTTCTTCCTGTAGGGAAGGATCCATCTAAATTCTTGCACAGTGCAAGAGCTAATGGGACACAATGCCAGGCTTAAGAGCAAGCTTTTGCATTATTTGGAAACTGATTTGAGATTTACAGATAGCGAGTGGAACCTTGAGTTTAACAGGGCATTATCAAAAAGACATAATTCCTACACGGTGTAGTCAGCATTTTGTATTTTGCAAGGTCTTTTTCAGAACACAGTATACTGGCGACACCAACAAGTTTTCTTGAAAGTCTGTCTTGGTTGGGATGAAATGAGAAACCTGCAGTATGCAGAGCAGGCAGAACTTCAGAGAGACCTGACAGAAAGCCACAATTTTTAAACAAAGATCCTCTACATACCAAAAACTAAGCCCGTCGAAAAAGAACTTCATCACCAAGTGCGGGTCAGCTCTACCACCTATTGGCCAGCTACAAATACTGAGAACCACTGCTCTTGGAGAAACCCAGAAGTGCATTTCCTCCCTGTTTAGAATCAGTATTTCTCCTTTCCAGAGGTAATATCCCACATCAGGATTTGGGACAAAGCAGGTGAGAGAAAAGAATGCCTAGTGCTATAGTTTTTACAGCAGGACGAATATATTTCCTGTGACAGAAGCCTTGCGTATGATAAATGTAACCATTCACTGCCACCAAGTGACCAGGGCAAGAAACTCACCTGGGTTGAATTTTATTTTCTTTTTCTGTGTAGGAAATAAGAGTTCAGAAGCAAAAACTCACATGAGCAAGATACAAACTTTCCACCTTAAGCAGCATCATCACAGCTTGAAAGCTGTGTAAGAGTAGCACACACCACAGAATGTTTTGCAGGGAGTGCAGTTAAGTGTGGTTTTCCTCAGGAGCCTCCTACTAGAAGGTAACAGGAAAGAGCACCAGGAAGTTTTCCCCACTTCTTACAAACTGAACTTTAGATTCAATTCTTACTTGCTAAATTCCTTCACAGGCATGAGGTAAGGAGATATTTAATGGAAAAGAAGCTTGCTTAACAGTCTTCATTTTCCCTATCTGTCTGATACATTTCTGTGTGTAGATGAAAGGAAAATCCAAAAATGATAACAACATGCCAAGGATTCTCAAAATACCACATGTAACTGGAACACATCAAGTGTTAGCTAAATCCTAAACTTGAGAACGGTGCACATGGTGAGCTAGAGGTGCTCAACAAATACACAGTAAGAGGATCACTTGTCAGAGCACAGTTTTGAAGTGATACGAACTAAGGATGAATTATGCTTAAAGAAATTACCCCAGTGGCTTTTGCCTTATTCACATCCTTCTGATTCAAGATCTATCTGCATAACTTACTCCATAAGCTTAAACACAGACTGTAAGGTATTTGTTCTATTTCCTAGTCTGGCAAAGTAGACTATCAGATTCCACAGCAAGATTAAACTTTGGCTTCTTTAAGCAGGCATTCCACAATAGGCATAATCTGACTCTATTGCAAAGAATTTAGAGAGTTTGTTTTGTTTACTTTCTAAATGTGGATCAAACAATACTTAAAAATTCTATCCGTAATGTCACTTCATTCTTTAAAAATATTAATTCAAACTACTTCTCTGTGATTATTTATTCCAAAGTTAAATAAAGAGCCAAACAATAATTCAAAGCTTTGTTATATTTTTTATGCAAGTTTTATGGACTTTTTCAGCAAAGTATCAATACACCTTGAAATTATTACCTGTACAACAGGAAATATATGAATGAAATCCAGTCCCTGGATCTGATGTGGTTCCAAACGATGTGGACACTTCATTTTTGGTAATACTGACACAATTTTTTCAGTTAAGGCACTATTGTAAAACAACAAAAAGACAGATGTATGTATGCTACAATTTTCTTCTGTAAATTACAAATTATTTTTGCAAACACAGTAATTCGAAGATTCCCTCTAGTGGCTTCCACTGTATATACTGAAAAGCAATCAAACTCATTTACAAAACAGCTTTTACAGGTACTATTTATATCACCAGTCTGCGAAGAGGTGATTAAGCCCCACTTCCAGGCTACTACCTTGGAAATTCATTTAACTATTACAGAAAATTTCAAGATCTGCATGTCTGGACAAATGCAATACCCATACAAGATACACCTACAAACACCTTTGCATGTTACAGTGTACACCCAAAAACAAAGAGACAGTCGCTTTAAGAACAGTTACATTAAGTAAGAGATGTGCACTCCAAGGAAGTCTAGAATCAAATGTAAGAACTTAAAACTTCGTTTAGCAGAAATCCCAAAATATATCTTGATGTTACTCCCGAAACTTTATGAATTTAAATACATACTGCACTTAAAAGCTAAATACACAGTACACTTCACACACTTTTCAAGTGACTAAAATTGAATTTGCTGGCAGCAATCTCATTCTAGAGCTCAGTAAGAGCTGGTTAAGTGAAAGTTTTACCCTGCCACAAGGGATCCATCTGCAAGAAATTCATCCTGTTTCCACTGAATACCTAATTTTAGGGTAAGATTTTTTTTTTTTGCTGTCAATGTTGTCAAGTACATTTTTAAAGCAGGTGTCACCACTGAGAATGAAAACTTTACTAGGAAAACCAAAGCTATTTCCCCATGAAGGAAAAAAAAATTAACTGGTCCAGTACTGACCTCAATGATATTTAGTACTGCCCAAATGGACAACTAAGATCCTGGAAGAACGAAAGGGGATCAGGAGATATGAGACAGTGACCAAAATCTGGGAATAGAGCATGAAACTTTTTACTTCCTAAAGGGAAGTGAAGCACAATCAAAGCAAATGCAATTAAAACAAAAGTTATAAAGTTATTTATGCAATAAATGCAAGATTCTCTCCTAATGTATGTTTCCATGTTTAGTTCAGCCCAGCAGTTACATAACAGGACACCATCACAATGTCTTTGGAATAATACTGAGAAAACAGTTTAACTTTTCCTTATCTTGAGAACACCACAGAAGCCCTGAGCCTCCACCAACAAAAACATTATATGGACATCAAAACAGCCTATGCTCCTGTGGTTCTGAGCATTTTAGATTTACAAATAAATCATTGTTGATGTTTTGGGAGAGGAGCCTGGTTTTTGTTTTGCCAGTTTTGCATCCAGTCAGGTGGAAAAATTACAGAACATTTTGAGAACAACTTAACTATTTCCTACTCTGTTGTTTTCAAGGATAACAAAGATAAAAAGCTACCACCACCATCTTTATTCCTAGTCTCTACCTAAGTCTTTGCACTCGGCAATGCTTTACATAGTTAGTTATCTGTGATGATTTGAGTGTCTCCAAATGCAATCGCAATACCCACAAATATTTATTCTGAAAAGCCTTGCCAATGCTCCATGACTTTCAAGAAAACAACACAGAAAGATATTATTTTTAACTACACTGAGTAAACAAGCCTCTTCTTGCCATTGCAACTTGTCAGGCTAATCTTATTTCCTGCAAATTTTAATTATGGCTCTTTTATCACAGATACACATAAAGAAACAATACAATTTGGAATATGTTCCCTTTCCCAGCATAAACAATGTATATAACCTCCCTGGTACAGGAATTAGCTGGCTTATGAGCAAATTCCATGCATATGAATCAAAACAAAATATTCTCATTGGGTCACCCTGAGCAAGGAAATCCTCCTCCTCAGCATGGGGCAGGTAACTATTTTGGCAACAGTGGCATGCTTTAAATTCTGTTTGCTGATGCCTACAATTCCAACCCAGAACCATAAAAGGGAGTCAGAGGTTATTTACACAGCAGAACTGCAGACACAGGGAACTCAGGGAAGGTCTTCTAATGTTGCACTCCAGCTTCCAGCAGCGTGGTCTCTCTCTGCCCTTTGCTTTGGCCTCTGCATCATCCCCTTGTGCCAGCACAAGCATCTGTGCAGCTGCACAGAGAACTGGATCCAGGAATTCATTCATGTTAAAACTATTTATTTTTTTTTTTTCTTTTGGGGTTTTTTGGGCTTTGTTTCTTTTTTTTTTTTTTTGGTAGGTTTTAATCTGGACCAGTTCCCAATTCAGTTCAATATGGAGCCACATAAATGCTTTCAGTGCTTAGTAGGGATAGAAGAACATGGCAGCCCAGTGGGAATAGCCTTGCCTTTTTTGAAATAAGCTTCTTTCTGAATTTAGAATTTGTGGAACTACAGCCTGAGAAACCCAGAACCCTGTGCAATGTTATGTAAACAGGCAGTCCTCAAAAGCAGGAAATTTGAACTAAAACGCTTTCTTAGAAACATAGCAGGTAACTTCCTCCTCCCCACCCACTTTTTATTTTCGAAGAAGAAGATGAAGAAAAATACCCCAGTGGCCATTTAACCAACTTACATTTTTTGACCAATAGTAGAGTTTTCCTGAAATAATAAATCCACGTCGACATCAAAGCTGCAGGTAGTGATACACCACGTCATGCCTCCCACCACCTGGCAAAGAGCAACAGCATGGTCAGGGCCATTTCAAACTGAAGAAGTAAACCCAAATACATCTTCCAGGCTTTATTTATTTTAGAATCTACATCTCAGTAATCTCTCCATCCTCAGTATCTTCTCTGCTCTAACACAGACTGAAATAGATAACATAACCATACCAACTTCATACAACAGTACACACAATACACATGTACAAGAAGACAGAAATCAACCCAGCAGGTATTAACAATTCCTCTCTTTGCTTTATACGTAAGTTTACAAACAGCTCTCAGACTGAAAAAAGAAAACCAAACAAACAAAATAATGGATAAAACACAACAGCATGTTAAATGTCATGACCTCTAAAAAGTTACCATACCAAAATTTTATCAAGGATCATAATTAGTGCAGTCATATATTTACCTTTTTACATACATCTTATACTACTCTTATTTTGCTTGCTGACACATGCAACACAAACACAGTATCAGCACAGCAATGGAAATCCCCACCTCTGCAGAAATCTCTATTTCAGGCCCTATTCTGGCATAGGCATATCTAAACTCCTAAGCCATTTCATCAACTTTACATAAATATTTAAAGACAACCTTGCATAAACATGTGCAAGATAACCTAAATGTATGCAAAGGCAAAGAAGAGAAAAAGGGACTAAAATGTGAAGTAACTTGCCAACATCATGCAGCAAATTAGGAACCTTGGTTTCTAACAAGGTTTCTGACACATTACCCCTCTGGAACTGTTAACCTACATATCCCTCTTGCATTAGCAGCGTGATCATTTGCAGTAGCAATGCTCATTTCAGTGAGGTTGGGCACTGTCATGAAATGGTAACTTTGCAATTGTATTTAAGTAAGTATAAGTGATTTCTACACATAAATGCAACAATGTTACATCCTAAGGCATTCTCCTTGAAATTACTCTGTCTGTGAGCACAGACTCCTGCGCAGCTACTATTAGCAATACCAAGGAGTCTGAATAAAATAAAATTGCATTGCAAAGTGAGGTTGTGCTATGATCTAAGAGGGAGCAGAAAACAGAAGAATCCATTTCAAGGCTGCTGTAGTTCTGTGTTTTCAAACCTTGGTTCAGGAATTTCTCACTGGAGTCAGCACTAAAGCAATTCAGAAATCTCTCTTCAACCTGAACTTTGCTCACTTGCCAGTATCACACACTTCCTGTCTAGGACAATGAAAGGTTAACAAATACGACATTCTAAAGATATGTAGAAACAGCCCCAAAATAATTCATCAGGCTAACTGTTCCATTCTTACACAGATGCTTCCTCATTTCTCATCAATGTTGTTTTGAAAATTACCATGCTATCTCCAAGTATCCAAAGACTAGCTATTCCAACTGCTGTTGAGAGGGAGGAAAATTCCCTGCACACAACTCTAGCACAGGCCATAACACCCACAAAAAGCAGACAGCAGATAGTCTGCATCCAACTGTCTCCTCTAAAACAGGCATTGCTGCAAAAAATCGTCTTGCAAGACTGAGGAGGTCCTGTCTGTCTGAAACTAGGTCATTTGCAGAATTACTCACACAGCGAAGCCTCTTTTATAAAGTCACCTGGAATTGCTAAGCAAACTGGCAAAACACATAAGCCTCTTATACTTAAAAGAGGGGCTTAAAAATATTGTAGTGGCCTCACCTTGTCAAAGGGAGATAACCCCTTGATTCTTGCTCGAAAATACCCAGCAGCCACCAACAGTTCCAAAATTTCAGTCAACTTGATGTTTTGTTCCTCATCTTCTCTTGTTTCAACCTAACAAACAAACAACAAAACACTAATTCAGCTTTTCTCATTCATTTGAAGAATGAACGTTTTCCGAACCTAACCTTGGTACAGACCACATATCAGGGAAAACTTGCCTCCCATTAGCAACTTGGTTGCTAATTTGAAAGACATTAAAGAAACAGGTAACACATTTCTCTATGGATTTAACATCACATATTTTCACCCAGCTGAATACTTTAATCTGCTTTTGCTGTTTGAATTCCTGGTCCACTGCTTGTCTCCAGCTAGTGAGACTGTCCTATTGCCATAAGCCAGTCAATTTATTCTCCATTTCACACATTTCTTTCAATTTCAGGGTTCATAAAATCACACACCTCAATTTAACCTCTATCCCAACTGAAACCAGGACATGCTTCTCTAATCCTTCTACAAAAACAGGAGGAGACATTAACATGGAATTCCACTTATTGGGCAATGCAATTTCAAAGCACAGCAGTAACAAAAGTAAACTGCGATGGGCAGCCCGGACAGCTTCAGTGCTCCGAAGGCTCACCACCACAGCCAGCCCGTCCCAGTGCTTTTGTCCCCACCTCACAGAATGAAAACCCGCAGCTCTGGGGATACACATGATATCCTAGAGGCACAGAGCTGCCGAACACCTCGGCCCTAGGCCGGAGAGACGGTAATGGGGCTCCAGGTCTCCCCCGAGGATCTGCAGGGACCCACCTGCACACCCCTCCCACCTCCAATGCTCTGGGCACGCTCCTTCCCTCCGCTCCCTCCCACGGGAACCCGGCGAGCCCGGCTGGCAGAGGGGACACGGGAAGGCGATGGAGCACCGAAGGTGACCCGCACAGCGCTGCCGGCAGCCCCACAGGCCTCCCCGCGCCCCCCGCGCCCCGCCCGCTGCGCGGCACCGACCCCCGCGCTCCCGGCGAGGGCCGGCAACGGGGGGAAGGAGCGGGCGGGGATCCCGGGAACGCCGGTGCAGCGGGGCCGGAGGAAAAGCGGCCACGCTTCGGCAGCGCCCGGGGGACGGGGGACTGGGAGAGACGCGGCTCCGGTACCTCCTGCGGGGCCTGGCGCTCCTGTCCCCGCGGAACCCCCATCGCCCTCCGCCGCCGGCCGCTCCGCTGTCACGTCCGCTCCCCGCCGCCGCAGCGCCCCGGCGAAGGGGTGTTCCCGGCCGGCGGCTGCCGGGTTCCCCCGCCCCCGCTCAATGGTTCGCCCGCACCCTCCTTGCGTGCAAGCGCATCCGGGCCGTGCCATTCGCGGCCGAGGGGTGCGGGGGAAGGAGGGCGGCGGCTCATGTGACTGACTGGCTGCGCGGAGCGCAACGGCCGCGGCCCCGCCCGCGGGCTGCGCCCTTGGGGGCGCCCCCGGGTGCCCCCGTGCCCGCGGCCCCTCAGAGCGCGGCTCCGCCCCGCGGGCACCCGCGGGCCCCGGGCGCTTCCCCCGCGCGGCGCTGCCTTTCGCCCGCTGCTGTTTTCTTCTTTTTTTTCCTTTCGCAGGAGGTCCTGAGGCCTCCCGCCAGCATGGAGGACAAGTTACTGAGTGCTCTGTGACTGCGAGGCGCCTCACGGCCGCTCATGCCCCGCTGGGCTCTGACACTTCTCATTGCCAGCCGTGTTTCCTTTGGTGACTAACAGCTGAAGTGGGGTTTAATTCTCTTTTTTCTCTCCTGCGCACAGGTCACAGAATCACTGAATCAGTTAGGCTGGAAAAGACCTCTGACATCAGCAGGTCCGACATCGAACACAACCATGTCAGCTGGAGAATGGCACCAAGGGCCATTTCCAGGCTTTCCTTAAACACTTCCAGGAACGGTGACTCCCTTCCCTGAGCAGTTCATTCCAACATCTAATCACTCTTTCTGGGAAGAAATTTTTCCTAATACCCAACCTAAACCACCTTAAGACTGGCACAGTCTTAGGCACAGCTTAAGACTATGTCCTCTCATCCTGTCGCTGGCTGCCTGGGAGAAGAGCCCGACTCCCACCTGGCTGCACCCTCCTGTCAGGGAGTTGTAGAGAGTGAAAAGTCACCCCTGAGCCTCCTGCAGGCGAAACAGCCCCCACTCCCTCAGCTACTGCTCATCAGGCTGTGCTCCAGTCCCACAGCAAGGAATCCCTGCAATCTAGCGCTGCCTCTGGCTCCCAGCGGTGGGCACGTCATGGGGCCGTGTCTGAGCATCCCCGGTGGGACAGTGGATGTGCTGGAGCCCGGCCTCCCGTTCCGGGTTTGGCAGCACCGGGCAGACCCTGCGGGCTGATGGCTGTGCTGGGGTCTGGATGCTCTGCCCAGGCTGGTTGCCAACACACGTTGGATTCATGAATAAAATCACACCAATGCACAGGGATTTAATGAGCTGAACAGCCTGGTAGCGAATCATGGCAGCATTTCATGGGTAGCATTCTTGTTGGCGATGACTTCGGAACTACCTGACAGGGGTGTCTTTTCAAGTCTGTCACAGGTGTTCTGCTTCCAGACTCTTTGCCATACAGAGAATATTAAAAAAAATAACCTTGCACTCAGCTGTGGCTGGAAGCATCTCAATAAGGTGCCTGAACAGGAATGCAGTGTTCCCATCCTTTGGAGCAGAGCATACATGAGCCAGTCCATTCTGACTGCTGCCCTGACAGAGCAATCAAAACAATTATAATAATAATAATAATAATAATAATAATAATAATAATAATAAAAGCAAAAATAGGCCAGACCAGCTCAGGCCATGCACTGGTGTAACCACGGGCCACATCCTAATTAGAGCTGCAGAACACTTCCACAGCCCCAGCGGCTAATGTGGTCACCAGAGCAATATGGGCTGTGTTTTGTCTGCCTTGTCCTCTCGGAGAACTGTTTGGCTCTAATTTGATTGCCACACAGAGGAAGACTGAAGCAAACAAAAAGCAGGGACAAAGAGAAGGATTGAAACGGGAGAGTGTTAGGAAGGGATGTAGATGATGTTCAGATGCAGCAGCAAGTGCAGGTTGTAAGGTAACTGCTGAGAAGAAACATCAACTTAAAATTCTTTCTGAGCCATGATATGGTCATAAAATTCCTTTTCAAAGAAACACAATAAAGAAAAAGGATAAATAAAAAGCCAAAGGTAGTATGAATTAGGGGCTTAAGTAGTAACTGAGTATCAGACAAGGGAGGGAACTAACCTACCCTGGAAAATGGAACTGTTTCTCTGGCTTTTTAAAGCATAGTAAGGCAAAGGAAAGGAGACAGGGCTAATTAACTCCTATGAACTTTAAAACTGGCATCTGGCCCCCAAAATCACAAAGCTGGCTTGAAAATATGTACTTACAGAAATGTAATAGGTTCTTTTAATTTGCTCTATGTCTATGAGACCACAAGGACTGGAAACATTTTTCTCCTTTATAGGCTGGCATCCTCCTTCAAGTGGTATGTAGTTAGGAAAGAAAAGGGAAAGGCATGAAAATACAAAAATCTATGGTCATTACAACTCATCCTGGATCACTCAAACCTCAATAAAATACTTTGCAAAAGCATTGCTTCCCAACACCTAATTGTGATGCAAATTTGCTCAGTTACCCAGACAGAACTGTTGTCCCCTACGACATTTGGATAATCAATCTTCTAAATACCAATTAGGTTTAAAAAGAGTCCCAAGAGAGGTACCATCTAAAAAAGAAAAACCTCCTTTCCTTCAGATTTTTAGATTTTGTGCTTGCAAATCTCTAGCAGGTTCAACTTAGGCGTGGTTTTCCCTTTCCCTACTTTATTTTGATCTGTGAAGGTAAGTGAGCTCTGGTTCTTTGTGCAGCTGCTTTCAACAATCCTGTCCTGATTTTTTTATTTCATTAATCTTGTTCCCACAAAGCTGAGCTTAAGAGCTTCCTCCTTTTTTCATATAGCCATTTTTTCATTTAGGTGTTCAGCCTGGACTTGTGACAATATCAAACTCACTCACTGTGGAAAATGTAGCAATAGGTCTCACTGTATCTTTTAGCACATATTTGTTTCCTCTTGTAATAAGAATAAAAATGTTAGATGGAGTTGTAACAGCAACAGCAAGGGCTCCACTCTGTAGAGCACAGTTAGATAAACAAAGTAACTTAAGTAACTTTCAAATGCTCTCTATTCCGAGAAGGCCTAAAATAGATTTATTCCCATTCTGCATGATAGATAAAATAAAGATAAAGTAACTATAACTTCCTGTGCAATGGTCCTTTGTACAGCATCTTCTTATTAGGGTGCAACGTTCTTCTATGGATACCATAAAACAAAGTGTCATGGACAGATCTCAGGGTAAATGGAAGGGATCCCAGTGGTTGCATTGGGCTATGGACGTCGGTACTGCCACAACTGCATCTTCCCAGCTGGATTCCTACTTACAGGAGAAGCTGAAGCCACTTGTAGGGAACTAAGCCCAAGCCTTCCAAGCTCAGTTTCAGATTTTGCATTGTTTTCTGTGGCCCATATCTTGGGTGGGCTCTTTTTTCAAGCCATTTTGTTGCCTAGGAGCCCCAGCACAGAGATCACTTCCATCCTGATCCCTAATGAAATGATACCTGTGATGAAGGTTTGCATCCAGGTTTCTGGAATCAGCAATACTGTTGGCTTCAGCACTAGCATCTTCCTCTGCACGTGTTTACTCTTCTTTTAATTTGTTGTCTTGGTTGTATCCCATCTCCTTACAGTTTCTCAGTTCCCCTTCATCTCTTTCCTGAGATGTAGTAGGCATAGAGAGCCATTCAGTGGGCCATTGCAAATTCCCAATTATCGTCAGTGGAAGTGAGACTGTGCACTGTGAAATGAAAAAGTCACAGACCTGTTACAGTAGCCACTGTGTTAGGGGCTGCAGCAGACCATTGCATCCCATCAAACCAGCTGATATTCTTTGCAAGGTATTGTGCCCTTTCAGCACTCACATATAACAATAAATAGTGACGTTTTAAACATGCTCACTGTCGTACCCATGGGTGACTTTTAGAAGGTCCAGTCCAGCCAAGGTCCTGTTCAGTCTCTCCTCTGAACAATTCCTGTTTTCAGCACTTAATAGTTTAAAACATACAGGCAGACAAGAAGACCTTTTTTTCTTGAAAATTATGTTTGTGTAATTTTTAATATTGTTTTGTAAGATTGGCAATATGAACACAAACATTTTTTGTTCACTTACCAAGCTGTTAGCTCATCCGAACCAAACCCAAGGCAAACACAGGCAAAGCAGGTGGGAGTAATGGCTGTGGAAACAGGAGAAACTCCTGTTCATGGTCACCTTCTTGGTGATGTAGTTAGCCAAGGGTCACACAGTAGTTCCTTTCTGAAGCAGGTGAAAGAGGAAAGACTTTATGGCCTATGGAATTTGTAAAGGAAAAGGTAGTCTGAAAGTGGAAATATTGAGGTTCTGGTAAGAAAAGAAGTCACAGCTCCCTCATGGTCTACATGACAGCAGCTGACAGAATTGGTGGCTGGTCCTCTCTACAATTTCATCTGTGCCAGGTCTAGAAGTCTGCCTGGAGAGTAATAAGAATATTACAACTGACGAATACTGAAGTTTTTACCAGACTTCTCTTTCTGCACCGTCATGATTTTGATCTCATGACTCAAAGACTGTGGTGACGATACAAAGGTATCCAATTATTTTGGGTATTTCAATTTTTGAGAGGCTTGATTTTCAGACAGTGCTCCTGTGACCTCTTTGAAAATCAGGCTGCTGGGGAGTTTCTCAGTTTCTACGTAGGTACAAATTTCAAAGTGCGGGCAAGGACAGGCACAGCATGCCTTGACACAGAGTAGTCACCCACAGAGAGGTTTGTTTGGGACAGTGCCTTTACACATCTTCCCTTCTGAAGGTCTCAGATCATCTGTAGCTGTTATGCTCAAAAGAAATTAATCTCTAGGAGAATGAAATGGATCTTTCTAACTCTCATATCCATGGAACAACTAATTAAATCTGATTCACTGAGCCTCAACCTGAGAAGGAACAAACAAAATGAGAACCTTTGCACTGTAAATGCATCACAAACTTCTTGATTTGGGCCAGGATATTAAATTTCAGATCACAGCTCTGTGATGCTCACACAGTGAAGAAATGTTTTCCTTCATTTTTATATTTAGACTGGGCGAATCTGATATGGAATTGTTGGAAAACAAAATGCCCAGGAACTTATATTTGTGAAAGGTAAAACTTCTCCAAACAGAATCACTAGTAAGATTTACTTGATGTTCAAAGAATAAGAGACTTCAGGTTGTTGGATTACTGATTTACGAATCCTTACAAAGGGGCTGAGAGGTGTATATTTTCACTGTGGCATTCTTAGGCAAAATATATGCATTTAGACTTTACCTTCTGCATGCCATAATACTGTGACACATCCTTCACCTAAAATAGTTGTAAGAATGAGCAGTTAGTTTCCCAATGGAGTGAGAGAGTCTGAAACAGTAACAGACTTCTCACAGGTACACCTCAGTCCCAAGAGAATGATGATCTAACATGGAGCAGGTTTTTTTGTCTTTTCTTCTTCCATGTTGATTTTTTGAAAGAGAATTGAAAAGGCAGACAACTGGTAAGAGGAGCAAGATAAAATATCGGTGATGTAGAGGTAAAAAAGACAGAAATGTAGACATTCAAGGTGAGCATTGGAAGTGTAACCTTGGACAGAGCTAAGCAAAATGAAAGTAGCCTGCAGAAAAAAAAAAAAAAAAAGAAAAGATGGCTGTGTACTGTGTTGGTAGACATTCAGTAGTTTAACTTGAGTAATTTATACATGAGTGCATTTTGAAATGAAACAGTCCCACCAAGCAATGCTTTTAGAAATTTTAGCCTGACTGCAACTTTACCCTAAACGAAAAGCAAACTTTGCTGCCGTTCACGACTGCTCCCTCCACCTTCAGACTGCTTCTAAACAGGGGATTCTGGCGTAATCCAAAACTGCCGGGAGAACCAGGTGTGTTTTTAAGAATTAAATCTTGCTTACACTCAGGCAGACATTGCCAAATGGTGGAAGAGCACCCTCTGGTGACAGCAGGCACATCGCGTGCTCTGCTGCCAGGAGGAAATAAAATAGGTTCCCGGAGTACCCGGGAAGTTCCCGGCTGTGCTCTGCAAAGCCGCCTCCGTCTGGTTTAATATGCTTTAATTCATTATGCGGTAACACACAAGGAGTACAGGAGTGAGTGTCCTGAAAACAAATCAGGGCTGACAGTGACCTTACTTCTGTCCCTTAAATCACTGAGTTCTTGTAATTTGAATCAAACATTTTCTGAATTGTTCTGAGACATTTTTTAGGAGGCTTTGGAGCAGGTTTTATGGGCGCCATGAAATGCAATCCCAAGTTTTATTGCACTGGACAGTTCAAGGCTTTTCAGAGTGTGATCCAAGTATTTTCTTACAGTGTTCAAGAAACTTGGCTGAGCTGTCTTTTCAAAGATTTTCTTTTTCCACAGAAGCAATTATTAAGAAAAAATGAATTACCTTTTGCCATTCTAGCTATTCAGAGGTAAAGAAAAAGGATGGATCTTAACATAACTATTATTTGCAAATCATAGCCAATTTCAGCACAAATTGAACCCAAATATGCTAACAAATAAAATACATTATTTTTCTGAATAGGTTCTTTTTCACAATGATGGCACCCATTTCATTAAAATTCAAGGGCAAGCTAATGTGAGTTTTGCTAGGAGTTAATAAAAGCAGTTAGTGTTTATAATAACTTTAGAAAAGACTTTCTGGAATTTTGGTCTGCAAAGAACTGGTTTTCTAAGGCTGGGGTTTGTGCAGACTGGTTCTCTCACACTTTAGGAGCTGTGCAAAGCCCCTAAACATCAGGGAACCTTGACAAAAACTAGGTAAAGGTCAAGAATGTTGAAACCATGGAAGTTCTTAACTGTACTTAACTCAAGTATGGAATTAATGAAAAAATGGTCAGGTAATTACCAAATCATTTTTTAATTTATCATATTAATCTGGTCCACATAATATTATTTAATTTTTTATTTAGTAAGACAATACAGCATTACATCTCCAAAGTGTAAAGATAATCATCAGAATGTCAGCTAGCATAAAAATGAGTAGCATGTCTGAGTAAGTCAGCACAGAGCATCTCATGATTACCACGAAAAAAGTGATACATTGTGCTTCCTCTCAGCATCTCACATCAGTGGGCTGAAAAATCTTCATTCAGCCTGTGATGCCACCTAGAAATGTTCAGTTTGTTTCCATGTGGAGCGTGCTGTAGCAGAAACACCCAGCTGGTAACACCCATTCTGCTTTGTGCAGCAAGGAATATTCAGGAAGGTTTCAAGGGTTCATGAGTTGGAGCAAAATCACTCGTACTAAATGGTGACTTAGAAAACAGGTCCATTATTGCCCAAAAGAATGAGGGAGGATAAAGTTACATTTTCAAAAGCTTTAGCTTTCAATTTGTACAATTTCTAAGGCTTCTTAGAGCGCAAGACATTAAAAGAAAGCCAAACAAGACAAGACCCAGGTTCCAGCTCAGTTGTTAAGATACCACCTGTTAGCGTTACATGCACAGTAAACGTTCAACAAATTCAGGCACGCTACAGCTTGGAAGAAGCTGCCTTGTGCAGAGACAATAAGCAGCCTGTACTGATTCATGGCAGTTTTCTGTCCTTTCCAACAGCAAGACCAGGTGCCCACTGTGGCCAGAAAGGTTTGCATTGAGTCCCCTTTGGTGGGGGTTCTTACTTTTAGATTCGTGTATCTACATCCACTCTTGCCAAAGATCTAATGTCGCTTAGCAGAAAGGGAAAATTCTAACACCAGCTATCAGTGTTACCTGCTTTTTGTTCCTTCACAAGTGCTATCACAAAGGAATCAATTCACCTGAGCTTGGGTCTCCCTGAAGCTGTTTTGTTGCTAATAAAAGCATGGGCCATTTAAAAAAGAAACCCTCACTTGGGTTTATCATCATTAGTGTTATTAAAGAATGAACATTAAAAATTCGGTCTCCACAAATAACATAATCAACCTAAATCAAGTGATTTAATATCTCTAAATCATATATCCATATGAAGGGTTTTCTATCTGATTTTTGGAGGCTTTGCACTCTTGGAGATTTTATTTTTTTCCAGCAACCACAAATGAAGAAAACTTTGTTTTTTAATTAAAAGAGAGACTTCTACCTAATCCCTTGATTCTGGGAGCTGGGCTATAAACAAACATCAAATATTGCAAGGCTCATAATAAAAATAAGAATTGTCAATGCCTTATTATGCAACTTCACATCCTTTATGCAGGGCCACTCAGGAGAAAGATTTACCTCTAAGATTGTCAGCATTTTTCTTATCAGTCAGACTGGCTGACTCTAGTGACTGTGTTGGATTTTTTTGCAGTTCAAGGCTAATGATGTCTTTTGCTGTTGAATTCTCCTAGCAATTTCTCCACTCTCTCCAGTAGTTCATATCCTTGTGATTTTGAAAGGCTGGAAGTAATATGTTTGGAGTTATACTGCTTATCCTCAAAGCATGCCCTCTTATCAGGGACCTACGCCTTCTAGAAACAAGGTGGAAAAGGACGCCTTGACTTCTGAAATTAGGAGGAAAGTTCCTACAGGTACACAAGCACGTGGGGTATGCCATATGCAGTCCAGTGTAGTTTGTTTGGAATGGCTGTTAAAATCACAGCTCATTCACAAAGCAAATGTTAAAAACTCCAGCAAGCTCTACTGCCCGTTGCTGCTGCCTTCTTTCTTGGGATCCCTGTTAGTTTTACTCTCTATAAGAAATAGACGTGCAGCTACATCCTGTCTCCTGAATCTGTCTCTGTGAGGGAATATAACCTCTTCCAGCTTCCCATCTCTTGGCCTTGCTCTGACAACTTACCATACTCCAGGCTGTGATACCCTGTGGTTGCAGAGATGTGTTGCTTCTCTTATTCAGACTTTTTGTAAACTAAAAAGCCATGCCAAACTCTTCATTTCCTACAGATGGACTCAGCAGAAATTACTTCCTTTCACTTTGGGAAGCCTGGGGCTGGTGGGAAGCTGAGCAGTGAGCACAGAGCAGTTCCATAACTGGAGCCATGGGGAGCAGAAATGACTGAATCCAGGAACTGCTTCTAGGGAGGAGATGCAGTTGCTCCCATTAATTCAGGGACTATAACTTCCACCAAGGGAATAATTAACCTTTTACTTTGCCTACTGTTCTACTGAGCTTAAAGCTACTTCTCTGTCTTCATCTCTTCTGGCGAAACTGTCTCCCAGTTCCCTTTTTACTGCAGATTTAAAGAAAAATCTGACAGTGCATTTTCTTTTTTGTCAGTCTTTGCTTCCCTAGCTGGCTGTCGTCTAGTCAATCCATCTGCTATACTCGTCCCTTTGTATAGCCAAAAAAAACCTGCAATTTTTTGACTTAGAAAGTAGGATGAATTGAGTGCATATGCTCTATCAGAACATCACATCAAGATTCGCCTGCCTTTATTTCTGGAAGTGTGTATGAAGTGAAGCAGCATGCTTCACAGTGGCTCAGAGAAAACAGCTCTGTGCTGGTCTGTGAGAGACAGAACAGCCAAGCCTGCTTTCAGGAAGTGAACTGGGAGTTCCAAAGTGAGAAGGACAGCAGTGGCTCTCATGCCATGCAGTAAGTCAGAACTACCAAGTACCAGTAATTTTCCATGACCTTGCCAACAGGCAGAATTAAATGTTGAGCCAGTCCTGAAGATATTTTAGTTTGTGAAGTCTGCCTCCACATACGCTGGGTGGTTGTGCAGGAGAGTGGATGTTCTCAGGACAGCATCCATTTGTTTCATAGGAGAAACTGAGAAAACGAAGAAATGCATGGTAAAAGGGTTCGAGTCAGAACAAGTATTTAAAACATTTTATGGAGAAATAAAACATAAAGGAAAAAAAAGCCACATGTCTGACCTCAGATCATGGTAAACTCTAGCCCAACTTTTTTGCAAAGTGTTTTATGTAACTCTTTCATTTCCAGAGTCTTTTGTTCCATGTCTCATACGGAGGTTTTTCAGGAGATCTGGGCATGAGTTTGACTGTTGCTACATTCTGCCCACCAGAAGACACTCCTGTGCTAACAGGTTACCAAATGCTGGACAAGACTGTTTCACATACAGCTTCTTGCCCTGAGGGATGTTGTTCTGCTAAGGAACTGGCACGTTGGTGTTCCATTCTGATGCTTCTTCACCGAACTCCGTATCAAATTCGCCCCATTTAAAAGGCAGGATAAGATTTGTCTAACTGCCAGGTCTGCGCTTAACACAGTATCTGAAAATTTAGCTACATTTTTTCAGCCATATAGTTCATAACTTAGCTTTGATAGCGACAGATATTCTGAGATCAGGACTGAAATGCAATTTTGTTGTTTGAACTTAAGAGGAGATAGACTATATCTTGTTTTTTCTCCATCTGTACGGATTATCATCCCTTTTAGTAATTAGAAAAATAAATCAGAAAAGCAAGGAAATTGAAAGTATTGCCATGAGGAAAGAGTTAATGCCAGAGTAGTAAACTGCCACTGACAAGAGCCTATTCTTGACAGAGCAGAGTAAAAATGTACTATTTGTAATAAATGTATATAACTGTAATATCATTTACCTTTCAAGGCCATCACATTAACTATCTAACCACAACATTTATGTTAATCTTCAAATATCACTTTATCTTCCACAATAATTTTACTGGCAGTCTCAGTCAAAGCCTGCTGTCGTCAAAGGAAAGTTTTCTGTTGTTTTGTATTGAATCAGGCCAAATAATTAAGTCATTGAGTCAAAGCTGGAAACACGTACATAGGAAGTAATAGAAAATGTCATACTTTTATAGACTTCCTATCTGTAACTGCATCCATCAGTAGCAGAATATATTCCACTTTTAACATCTTTTCCATAAGCAAATTATTTTTTCAATTCATAGCCTATATATATATGTATATATATATGTATATGTATTTCCAGGGTTTTTTTGAGGGCATGCTGTTCAGTTGGTTGATTGTCTTTTTTTTTTTTCCTGGATGCAACCCATTATCCACACTGAGTTATTTGTTAGATGCAGTGAAAGAGCCAGCATCAAGTAACTAGACTGGAAGGAACTTCCTGACATACGGAACAACAAGAGCTGATGATCCCTCTGCTCCAGCACCCTCTGCCTGATAAACTGATGGTGCTTCCATTGCACAAAATGAGAGATGTTATAATTACTGATTACTTTTCAAGCCATTATTCGATGTACTTTCAAGCTGGGTGGAAGAGATGAGATTTTCCAGGATCTGTTTGAAGGAACACAGGGCAATAGCGCTGTCAAACAGAACGTGAGCAAAACTGGGAGGAAGATGCAGAAGGAAAATATGTCCATATAATGGTGGCATTACTTAGGTTGGTGTTGCTGGAGTCTTCACAAGGTGTGACAGGGATAAAACACTCCCTTGGGTGAGGTAAAGGGTGCACAGGACACCAGCCTTACAAACAACTATTTCCTTCCTGTCCTTTACAACACATTAAAATTGTGTAAGAGTTGGAAGTGCTTTGGCAAGCCATACCTGGGCACATCACAGCTGTTTCCCAGGCCGGAGGCCCGATTCTCTTCCTTAACAGCAGATGGCAGTGAAGTTAAACAAATGAATGGAAATAAGTCGAGAAAATGTGTTTTGCCTGTGGCTGGTGTTGCTGCAGATAGCTCAGAGCGCTCCGTGCATATTCAGACAGTGCAAGGTTTATTTCCAATGCAGACATCTCCTGTGGCACATTTGGGAGGCAGAAAATATTAATTCATCCATAGCTGTTTGTAGTCCAAGTCATGTTTATTTTGTTTGTGATGTCTTTGGTGACAGAAACAGTAGAACAGATAGAATCTGTTATCATTTCTTTCTTACATCCATCTTTTGTACACTTAAAATCTATGCATAGCTGAACAGATGAGGATGAAGCTCAGTTTCAAGTGAGTAAACTTTTACTCTTTGTTATGTGTCCTGTGCTTCCTCTGAGACAATGAAGATACATCACAATGGGTTTCTTTAAAACTTTTATATTGCCAATTATTTTTTGCTGCTAAAAAGCTGTGTGAATGGGTTATTAAGGCCACAAGAACAGAGACTGAAAGTAAACTTTTACAGTCTTGCCCTACACTTTAAATTAGCCTCACTTCTGGTGGCAGGATGGCAGAGGGGTTGTTTATTTTCCAATTTCCATCAGGCAAATGATGGAGCTGTCAGTACCGGTATTTGATTGCAACTTCTAAGTGCCTTTCCTAAAGTGAAAAAGGGACGAAAAGATAATAGGGATATCTACGTAATGTCATTAATACCTTAGTTCCATGGCAGTGTCATGAAAAAAACGTGCTTGTGTGGTCTGTGATTTCCAGTCAGATGCTAGACCATCAAACAGAGCACTTATTTCCCTTATTTACTGCTCAGTGCTCAATCCACCTGAGGAAACCCAGCAGGACCCTCCCTCCTTCACATACCGAGGTAATCACTCGGTCCTGCAGGGTTATGCAAAGCACTGAGTGCCTTCAATATGCACCTTGAAGGCCCAGAGCTTCATTTCAAAACCCCTTCAAGACAAAGCGAGCTCTGGGTGAATCCTCAGCTGTTCCCAGTGCTCACCTGAGTGTCACTACTTTGACAGCAGGAGGAGAGGAACCAGAGGAGCCTTTCTTGCCCTGCCCTTTTGGACCATTAATGCTCTGCAGCACAGACTTGGACTGTGCACTGCTGTTCTTAAGAGAGACCATTGGGACTGCCAGGCCCTTGGGACTGCTCAGAGAAGAGAGGGCAGCTCCCAGGAGTTTGATTGCCCTTATCGTGGCATCCATAACAGATACGCTCTTTTCAAGATCATATTTACACATTCTATAGTCTCAATATGCTTCTAATCTTCCTGCTGTATTAAAACCTTTAGTTAAAAAATTCACATGACACCCCAGCAGACATATTTACAACAAGCAAGGGCACAGGTCTCAATCACTTGTGAAGAAGCAGCCCTTCATAATCTGTCAGTCAATCCATGCACAAAATGCACGGAGCATCAATTTCTTTTTAGGTTATTCACTGTGACTTATGTATCTGCCAATAAATCTAAAATACAGGTCAAAGAATATGAAGCTCAAGTAAATCTATAAATGTAGCAGAAAAGCTTCACTAACTACCTCAGATTGCCAAAGCTGAGGTCATTTCCTTGTTGTGAAAAATACTGAGTCTATAAATTATTTTTATCACCTCTGGGGCAATGCAAACAGTTTCCCACAGATGCTGAAAGTATGATACATTTTTTATTTGATATCAGAACACTACTTTTACACAACTCTTAAAATACAAGGTCCAAGATTCTGCTTGTGCTTTCAGGCTCCAATTCATCAACATATTAAAACAGATGCTTCAGGTCCTGACATTAAACACGTGCCAAAGTGCTTTGTTGCATAGTTACAAATTGCTGAATTGGAGCCTAAAGACTAAATCTTTTTCCCATGAAATTCTGGATTTACCTTCCTTTTTCCTTCAAGGAAAACAAGGTATTTATTCAAACATAATATATGTAAACATTCAAAAACATTCACAAAAAGGCATGTCTTTTAGAGATCACTGGGTGAGCCATAGCTCTGGAAGTAAACCTTGGACAAAAATCGATGTAGCATTTTTTACAACTGTTTAACTGGTGTTTACTTAAGATTTAGTTAATGTTTATTTCCACAAAGAAAATAAAAATACTTTAAACATGTGAAGACATAAGCATGAATGGGGAACGTCCTACAGAGAACTTTGGAGAAAACACCACTGAATTAACTTACAGTACATTTGTTAAACATGAGCAGCTCTAATAATGACATTTCATTTAACAATGCCCTTTGTCTTTTCAGTTCATCAGTTACCTATTTCAGTAATGAACTGCAGTCATACCATTCTGATTTTCTCCTAATGTAAAGGCTGAGATCACTTCACTTGCAGTGAAGCGTGATGCTATTATTCTGTTTGTGGCTTAGGAAAAAAGCTATAGAATATATCACAATCGCAATTGGCTAACAAATATCAAAGTCTGTGATCAGTAAGGATACCAATAACTTCCTTTAGCTATTAATGGAAACAAGTAAAATAAAATTTAAAAAAATTAGAAATGGTTGAAAATGCTCAGGATATCTATTTCATGAGCAGAGGAGCAAGTATTCAGCTGGGAAAAAAAAATGAACCACGCATTAAACGTTATTGTAATTTTTTATCGAGAATCCATGCATAGAACTTAATAGCAACATTTTCAGATCAGATGGATATTCTCAGTTGCAAAAATAAGACTGAGTTGCCTGCCCTATTTAAGAAGGATTTTCTAAAGAACTGGAAGAAGTCAGATTAAGTGGATAATATCCCACTTTGCACTATGTAAACACGAGAGAGATAAAAAATATCATAGGTCTACTTGATATGATCCATAAGTCTTACAAGGGGTAATGGAGCTTACTTTTACTCATTTGCCTACCTCTTTTTTTGGGTTTCTTCGATTTCAAGAGCTTTTTCATTGCCTTTCTAGCTGCAAGATAGATATTTTAACCAGGCTGCTGTTTTCACTTTTCTATTCACCGTGATGCATTCAAAATATTTTCAGAGCTCACCAAAAGCATTTAATTAGCAGCCAGTGGTGTCCAGCATTTCATAATCTTTTCCCAGCTGAACCAAATCTGCACAATTTACAATAGATCTTTGGAAAGCTGCTTTTTACTGTGTGCTGCACCTATAGATCTCTCTCAATTACCCACAGTAAATTTAGGCATTGTACAAGAGCAAATTTTACAGTCCATGAAGAGATGAAGTGAAATCTAGATGAAATTCATTGTGACAGATTCTCAGTTAGTGCCCTGATGTGTCTGTATTACAGAAGATAGACATTCTATTAGCATGGAAGCTCCCATAATGGACTGTGAATCATTTCAGGTAATAGAGATGCCAACTGGAATGACTGAAAAGCACTATTGAATTCCATTAGAGCTCTTTGTTTTTAAATCAGTCATTTCTTTGTGAATATCCAACTATATACTTCTTGACCTTAGCTGAGAGTAATAATTGTGAACTAATATTACAAAACATTAATCTGAGTTACCGTTCAATTAATGTTTCTGTTTGAGGGTTATTTTTATGCTGCAAATGTGAAGGAGACTGTGGCTTGTATTACAAATATGTATTTGGACTTGAGCTAGTGCAGAATGCAATTTTCACTTTTATTTCTCTCTCCACTGTATTCAGTCTCATCTCATTAGCTGTAAAAAGACTTGGGTATTGGCTTTTCTTTTTCCATGTCAACCTACCAGAATAAAATAACTATAATCAACAAATCTATAAAGATAAACATTTTTATAAGAGGTGCCACAAATAGTCTTCTTTCATTTAGGTGCTTGGTTAATTATCAGCAAAATAACTAACACCATATCCTGTTACCTAAACAGCCCCACCTTATCTATCAATCATGTATGATTTATCAGACTTGATAATTGCTTGGATAATTAACACAGAATTTAGGTTTATTCAGTCTGCTGAAACCTCAGAAATGCCTGCATAATTGCCATTTGTGTAGTAGATGAAGTTATGAATAATTCTTTTTCACATAAATATGAAGGCTGGATTGCAGGCAGCATAATTTCCTCACCCACAGCTATTAATGCAGATATTATGTCATACAAGTGCTATGGTATTGTCACATGTTAACTATATGTATATAGTTAAAGTAATTAAAATGTATATCCATGAAAATGAGGGGAAAATCTTTGCCTTTGTTTGTAGGCACTGCATGCTTCTCTCATGAAGAAGTACAGAAGGAGAATGAAGGAAAATTAGTCTACTCAGTACAGCAGCAACCAGATTTGAATCTCTGTAATATTCACACATAAATCCTTTGGGAAGCCTTTAAAGAGTGTAGGTTCTGTATCTTCTGTTTACGATCATCTATTTTCACATCAGAATGAGCAACATTATCCTTATATACCAGAGTTTCTGTGTCTACAGCTTGAAAATGAGCCTCTCCTTACTGTTGTAATGACAGGTGTAAGATTAACTTTGTTAGGTGTCTAGCCACTCATGCAAACTAAATTAAATTAATGGAACAAATTTCTCTCATAATTAAGATAAAAATTCATGTCAGCTGTAACCTTGCTGTACACTAATTATATACAAATGATTTATCATCTGCTTCGCCCAGAATATTAATCCTCAACTCATTGATAACTGCAGCCAGTGTTAAGAGATGAGAGTTGATTAACTATGACAGATTGGGCAACTACAGTACCAAGTGCCTGAACAACCAGCGAAACCAATAATATTCAAATAGCACTTCTTATTTAAAAATGCATTCCCATGGAAACAGATGCATGTTTAATGAGGGATACGGAGATTATTTCAATAACGACTGATATTGGAAGAGTGGGCAGAACTAATCAATAATAATTAAGTCCTTAGCCTGGATAAGATATGGTTTTATAAAGCAGGTTATGTACACATTAGTGAGGTACTAGTTCAGGCCATGTTACCTATAATGTCTTCATGTATTGCTGTTGGTTATTTATTTTCCTACTGCAGCAGATATCGCAGAGTTTACAGATGTTAGAAAGTCTACGTTCTAGTCTTGGCTCCCAGCAGCTCCAATAAAAAGAAGAAGAAACTGACACCACCAAGAGTCCTTTGAAAGTCAACTCCTGCAGCAATTCTGCCTTGGGAAATTTCTTTATGAAAATGTCATTCTACAAAAAAGCAACCCAACCAACACCAAAAAAACCCCAAACAACACTTGAAGCATCCTCTGTTCAGCAGGACACTCATTCATCTTTTGGAATATGATGTTATAAATGGAAATTATTAATATTAACTTGTAAACTTAAAAAACATTATTTTTAATAGATGATATGTATTTTGGGGAAGATTTTTAGTTAATAATGTATCCTTTGATTAATAAAAATAATAACAAAATTACAGACATCTTGAAGATTTTCAAGTGAGGGCTTGGGCCTTTTTAGTACTAATTCTGTCTCCCTAGGACAGCTTTTTTAAACTAATTGCTCATCAAGGCTCCAAGAATCCCTGTCAGAAAGAAGAAAAAACCCAGTCTTGTTCGTAGGCACTAATAAGGCACAACCAGCCAGCTGGATGAACTAAGTAATATTGCTGTAAATTAATTACTTTCATGAAAAGCTTGTGTGTCTGAAGACAAGTTATGTATGAGAAGGAAACTTAAATACTAATATAAAACTGAAGACAATTGCAAAATCAACACAAGGCATGAACCTGTTATTCCCAGCGGCCAGGTGGGACGAGTCCTGTGAAACCCTGCAGGGATGGACAGGCTGGCCTGCAGGGAATGTAGTGATGGCAGAGAGCTGCAGACCGGTCCCTAGAGCTGCCCCCTCCCCAGGCCTTCCTGTTCACCAGACTGGTTCCATTCTGACACAAAGGAAAAATCCAAGAAATTGGCTCCTATCCTGTGGCTGCTCAGTGCCTGGCTTTATGAGAGCCAAGCCTTCTCAGTCTGCTTATTCTTAGTATGGGGACACCAATTCCTTTGGAACTGGAGTGGCCTATTTCATATAGGCTACATCAGGATTATGTCTTAAATGAGAATTTGAGCCCTTTCTTCCACTCCCACGTTCCTTAACACCCACTCAGCCTCTGACTGAACACAGGTATTCCTCCACAGGTAGCTCCAAAGCTTGGATTGGACAGAAATTTGAGCTCCTGCTGGGGCCTGCAGAGCCAGCTGAATGCCAGCCCAGGCAGGGACGGGCTGGACACGGCAGATGGTGTGGTGCTGCAGGTTTGGCTGTGCTTTGTGGTGACCTTGCAGGCTGGTACTGAGCACACAGACCAGGCTGGCCCCTAGAAACACCCAGCATTGCTCCCAGCCCAGCTGCAGCTGCCAGGAGAGCCGAAACCCAGAGCCCAGCCATCCCAGCGCCAGCACTCTCAACGTGTGGATATAGACTCAGCCTCTCAAAGAGTGTTTGAATCACCAGCCTAGGAAGCAAATCTTCTATTTCAGGATAATGGTCTTTTTCAGCCTCCCATCCCATGAGGGACTTTCTTTTTTGTTTTGTTTTTCTTTTTTACACTTGTCTTATTTGCTTCAAAAGAAATTAAAGTTAGACTTAAATGAAAAAGAAAATGTGAACTTTATGGGAAGTAAAAATTCAAACATTTCGTTCTCTACATTTCTAGCTATTTCCAGGCTAATTGCCTTTGAATTTGTAAATGCAGTTAATGAGAAGAATCCTATGTATATGGAATTAAAGAGAATATATGCAGAGGAAGTCAAGTACTTGATATCCAATTTAACTTGGAGTTGGATATCAACTTTAAATAAGCAAAAAGGCCTTAAGTTTTTTTCATCATCTTATCCCTAGGGGATACATATCTGCTATGAACCTCATCAGCTACAGAACACCACGGATCCTCTGCGCCAATGCTAATGAATGAACATTCCCGTGGCAGAATAGAGATGGATCATCAGCACTGCAGTTCCAGTGGGGCAACCACACACTGCCCCACACACTTCTATAAAGATTCAGTTGATGCAAAAGTTTGTGTCTAAACTGCCTTTCATGTCTTTGGGATCACCACACAGAAGCAAATCACCAGCAGAAATACTTTACAATGAAAGCATAGAAGAAATTCCTCATGTAAAATTACTTTTCTGAGCAATTGTAGTGACCTTCACCTACCAATGTTAACAGCATCTAGTAAGGAGGTGAGCTAGACTATGTCCACAGCAAAGCCACAGCAGAAAAGGCTGTACTGCAGCTCCCAGAACCACCCTGTGCAGCAAAACAAGCAGCAGTTCCCCTCAACACAATAGTCCCATCCTACACTGCAAGTAGAATTCTGTCAGTGCTCTGGTGGTTGGAGTAAATAGCTACCTGTCTTTCCAGAGCATATAACAGTTAATGGATTCGTTTCAGGGGAAATGCCGGTGTGCAAGTCAGTGGCACTCTTTGCTTAGGAAAAGAAGTAAACTAGAAAGAAAGCACTAATTAGAGAGAAGGCATGTGGTCATTTAGCACATCTTTTCTAGCAGAAGCTCAGCACAGACATTTGGCTGTGAGAGTGTCTAAATGCAGCCTTCTAGGAATGGCTAAAATGGGTCTGTATCGATTAGTGCTACTTTGGCTAACTGCTGGAGGTAGGAACTAGAAACCCCTGGTAGCTCTCATTGCCAGTTACAGCTACAGCTGATAGACCTAAATTCTACTCATGCTGATACAAATGATAGCACACACCCGCAGTGGAGCTCCTCCAGTTTAACAGGCACAAGGAGAAGCCGATGCAAAAAATGGAGTGTCCTTGTCCCAAATCTCTTTTGCGCGCTGAATTACCTCAAGCACCTTCTGCCCCTTCCGCTCAGAGTAAGAAGTGGGATTATGCTGCCTTGCCCAGCAGTATCACTTCATTCCATTGACCAGGCTCTGCAAACAGTGCAATTATCTCAGAGGAGATGTGGCGAGCCCTAGTTTTGCTACTTCCACTTATTACTGAGGAGCATCAAACTACCTAGCCATTTTCCTGCAGCCATCTTTAAAAAAGGCAATGATCTCAATGTGCTGCTAACCTAATGAGGGCTGTGTGTGACAGAGCCATAGATACATTTTCTCACTAGCCTAATGAGCAAAGTGACAGACAGTGAAACAGTTCACACTTGAGTAATTTTCTAGTCATCAGCAACTGCAGTGTTCATGGGAGCAGAAGCCGGAGAGGGGACGGAGAGCTGTACAATAAATACACACTGGCTCCATTGGCCAGAATAAGTTATCACTAGGATAGAGGTCTTGGGGCAAACTCCCTTAGGAAATTCAAACAAAAAGAGTCAATTTAAGGCATCTCTAGCAGTGCATTCAATTAAAATTAAATTTAAAACGTAGGATCAGCTGTTGGGCTGTTAGGCCACCTGCCCAAAGGAAGAAAAAAATTAGAGATGTAACGAACCTTTACTCCTGATGTCTGCAAGCTGCTAGTGAATCACTGAATAGTACCAGCTTCTCACAAGCATCCATTCAGCACAAAGTCCAGTTTTCTTTTGTCTCCCACCCCAAGAAGGAGACCAGCAGCACATAGCTCATTATCCATATTGACAGCAAGCATTTGTGTGAAAAATGCTGTCCTTCTTACATTTTTAATGTACTGGCAACTTCTTCCAGTGAAACCATTATTTCTCAAAGGAATTTTACTATGATCCAAGCCTTGGAACATCCACTGGCACAGGCTCCAGGATAGATTCCACAAGGAAATAGCAAAAGCCATTCAGAGCTACGCAGTTCTCCAGGCACCGTTAGTGTACCCAGCACCTCCCAACTGCCCTGATGATCAGGTACAGAAGCAGAGAAGAGACAAAGCCCAGGTGCAAGAGAAGGAGCCTTTCCCAAAGATGGGAAAAACAGCTGATCCAAGGAGAAGCATTTCACTTGCCAGTGGTATGATCCAGGTCTTGAAGAGATGCCACACCACTCCTTCCTATCCTTCCTTGATCCTTCTCCTTGGACATTTCCATTTTTACCACTGATAAAATATGCCTACCTCTCTTCCTTCTTCTCTCAGATAAAGAGAGGTGAAATTTGATGCTGCTGGGACAAATAAAGCAGCAGCTGCAGAGTCCACCTGCCTAATCCCAGAGCTGTCCCTCAGTGAACTGGCCTGACTCTCTAAGCAGAAGGGATGTCAGGAAATAAAGAGTCTTGTGGTTCCTCACCTGGATCCTTCTGCTGTGACCATTCCTGCCACGTATGGGAACCAACATGTGGGCAGAGGGACAAGTCTTGTTAACATTCTAACTGTGCTGGAATCTCTTCGTGGAGATCTGTGGACATGCTTTAGAGGTGCAGCAATCAGGTGTGGCAGAGCTCATGCTGCCCTTCAGACCTGGTGCTGCTCCACAGGCAGCAGTGATCACTACGACTCTTTCTCTGAGCTGCCCTGTGGGAGTTGAGACTGCCCCAGACTCAGTCAGCTTCAGTCCATGGGGCTGCCTGGCAAGTGTAGGGGCTAAAGGGGGGATCAAAATACCTCCCAATGCCCTCAGCAGCAACAGATGAGCCCTTGTGCAATTCAATCCTACCCTGCAAGAGGCTGGAGACAGCACATGTCTCAGGCTCTCCCACTGAGGGCAGAGCAGCTCCCTGGCAGAGCTCTTGCACAGTGTTAGTTGGCAAATTCTCACAACCACTCCACAAGTCATTTCTGCCCAGCTCTTCAGGCTGGTGAGGCCTGAAAGGCTGAAGGACTTGTCAGCAGCCACCAGAGGCACAGGTCCAATTAGCCAGGAACCAAACTCAAAGCCGCGGGCTCTGCTCCTCAGCATGGGCTGCTTGACCAAAACCTATTTATCCAAGCTCACTGTGAGCTTGGCTGAACTGTTGTTTTGTCTGACACTTCTCTTTGCACATGTGAAAGAATGCCATTGGATTTTGAGAGAAGGCCTGTGGTTCAGTGAACGGGCTCTGAGTCAGGTGCCTCTGTTCTACTGTGTCTGCTTCTGCTTTCCCTGGGTCACCCAAGGCAGGGCATTTAAACTCCCTGCACCACACTTGTAGTGTTAGAAGAACCCAAAATTTATCTTAAAATGTTGTTGTCTCAACTGGGGATAAGCCAATAAACACTGGGATCTTTTCAAATTAGGGAATTCAGTGCTTATCTCTCCCTTTCACTGGGGCTCAGCATTCAATTCCTTTAGGATATTTTAAAGATCCTTGTCTAGAAAAAGAAACTGGCATTTATGGGCACAGCACAAATATTAAACTACTTTGAATAACTCTCCATGTGGAACTGCTCATGTGCAATAAAAATGGCAGTGTTTTCCAGTATAAATGATCATTCACTTCTTGGAATCATAAATCATTCACCTTTTGAATTATTTGGGTGTCAAGGGATAAACTGTTAAATCTATATTTAGTATCTATCTCAAAGTCCTGCCTAGTCGTTGGAAGTACTGCACAGTCTTCAGCCGGGAGAACTTGTACATCACATCCCTTGGATAAAAGTGCTTAAATTTGAACCTACATGCTTACATTTAAAAACTCCACCCAACATTTAAGAGAACTGAAAATTAGTTAAAAGCTGTTCTGAGCATTTTCAAAAATTACATAGTGGAAGGTGTTTCAGGTGAAAATGCTCATCACAGGTATCCTGGAACATGACATCCTGTCTCTGGCCATAGCATCCATGCTCTGGGTCACCCGACAGAGGCAGAGAGTGAAGAGCCAGGCTTGGGGTTGAAACCAGCTGGGTGTGCCAGGGAAATGGGACATCAGGATGGGACAGAGCCTGTGCTGCAGCGCTGCAGAGAGCTGCACCACCCTCCTGATGAGAGATGCCAGCCCACTGTGGAACCCTCACCATCAACATGCTGGATTTGACACGTCTGTGCACCAGTAAACACACTGCCGCCCAGATGATTTTAATATCCTCAGCCATTTGAGTGTCTACATAAAAGTCTGTCCCGAACTAGATATGGTGCAAAATTTTTAGAGGGGTCTATATGAAACTGTTCCAGTCCCTGAGCAGCGATGGAAACACAGAATCTGCCAAAAAAATACTCATCCAAACAAAAAGTGTCAAGAGGGTTTTATACAGGCAAAAAGATTTGAAGAAACTCAGTGGTTAAGAGAATGTTCATTTTACTTTGTAATTCACCTTAACTGATCCTGTATGTGAACCAAAACCCCCGAGACAAGAAATGTGTGCAAAAGATATAAACCTGTGAAATGGTGGGACAAATAGTTTGTCCTCCTCTAGTAAAATGAAACAGCAGCTACTTAGGAAAAGAATCCATGTGCCAAATCTGTAAATATGCTCTACCTCTTTTTATGCTGCTGCTATAATTAATGTAACAACCTTAAAAATTCCTATCTGATACTTACACTTGTTATAGCAATGTATTTAATTCCAGAGCTACATCCTTTAGCAGATTCTTTTACCTCATTCAAATTACTAATCGTTTAGATTCTCTCTGAAAGTCTTTCCTCCCTCACTCCCCATGCATGCTTAACCTAATTAACTATAAATGAGAAAAAATGCTATTCACATAAAAAGAAAATGTTAACCTATAAATTATCCAGTGCTCCCTCCTGAGGCTGGCAACGCCTCTCGCAGAAAAGCTCAAATGTTGGTGCAGTATTCTTGGCTTCCTATCCAGTTTCTGCCACCCAAAATCATTTTATACAACACATTACTCTGCCATTTTGTACATCTGGCAACATTTACGGATACTAAGTCCTCTCCCGTGTTTTCAAGATTACACGAAGGAGGATTTCTAGGATGATTAATTGGAGAGAGAAAATCATTCCTTTATATTTCAAGGAACATTTGCAGAAGACTAATGGTCACTTATGGAAATATGGTCTCTTTATACCCATTAATGTCTTCCAGTGCTCCCCGTGGGTCACACAATTAACCACCCCTTTGTGTTTCTTTGCTGCCGTCATCCAAAATCCTCTCATTTGTTGTCATCTGTTGAAAATCTTCTCCTTTGACCAAAAGCACACTGAGGTTTGTAGGACTGAGCCATCTAAGAGACATGATCCTTACTTTATACGTTTGTCCTCAAAATACAGTTTTTTCCAGAGGTCCTCAACTGCATTTTGCCAAATTTGACCCGACAACCATTTCCAAACGTATTTGTAAATCCAAATAAAAAGTAGAGAGAGATAGTCCTTTATTTTCTAATTCTGTTCCCATGCTTTTGTGATTTTATTCATCCCACTCTCCAGTGGTGATGGAAAGGACTGCTGTGCCTAGCACAATATAATTCTGATGCATAGCTAGAGCTCCAGAGTAGTCTTGTAACTTATTGCTATTGTCTCTAGTGTTAGCATTATTTGGAATTATAACAGTTACAATGAAATCTGGCATAACAGATCCTGTCCAGTGAACCTGTGCCCTGGTACCAGGTCACATCATGGGCACCACCAGCGATACTGGGCCCAAGTGAAGACTGGCACTAGGCACATATGAGGGAAAGGACCTTTCCATCACATTTTCTGTGGTTCCCTGCTCCCTGTCCCTTCCTCCCTGTCACTTCAGGGCTTTGGGTCAGTGTCCTGAGGGCATTAATCGGCCCTAATGGCCCAGGGACTGGTATCACAGTGTGTTGCCCAGTTTGTTTCTCTTTTGCCAGTGAGGACAGACTGACCCAGCAACGGCCTCTTGCCAGGACATTTGTCTGCACTGTCTTGGAACTGGCATCTCACCAGCTCGTGGTGTCATTTACCACCAACTTCACTGCACTCCTCAGTGATTACCAGAGCAGTGCCTGTGCTCCAGAGGTGACAGTGAGCTCTGTGCAAACACGGACACTGTCACCTCTGCCGCCCCATCCCACCGTATCTCCCGTATCCAGAGTTGAGGCACCACTGGGAAGCTGATGCTGTTTCACACAATGCCCGAGTCATTCAGAGGATGCTGGTCCCAGGCACATGTGGGGTTGTCACCTTCCAGTGGAGATGGCTGATGCCAAGAGCAACCTCTCTTTCCAGAGAGGCAGAGGAGTTACAGCTGTCAGCCAACACCAGGGATGGGTATCTGCTGACAGCTGGGGTTTGTTACAGTTTCCTTTGCTACCCCTGTAACTCGTTCCAGGTATTTTACGAAGTGAAAAAAAAGGGATTTTTGTCCTTGATATCAAAAAACACAAACACAAGCATAGAAGAAAATGAGAGAGAAAAAGGAAAAATGAGGGCAATACTGATAAAACCAGGGAGAAATGCTAGAACAAAACACTGTAAGTTTAAAAAGAGACAAATTGCTTATCTGTTCATTCCCAATTCCCTGAAATTGTCTCCATTTTGACGGTGCTTGATCACAAGCTGAGAAGAGATGGGCCTTCCAGCTGTGAGGAGACAGCCTCATACCAAAACGGGAAAGAGAAGCATAACCTACTTGCCATTCCTGAATACAGTAAAAGAAAATTTCAGGAACAAACTGCTGGCATTTTGCTTTAGCTTCCTGCATACCAAAATCAAAACAGATTTAATGAGTGTTTGTGCATTATACAGAGCAAGAAACACTGTCACCATTACACAAGTTAGTTGAAATTTTTATATGTACACAATTCTGCTAAAATATTCTTATTAAAGATATGTGTAAAATTCAGGAGAAGATAAAGCCATCTAATCTTTTCTTACTTTACCATTGCTTCAGGATGATTTACAGCATTTTAGCAGAGAATTGCAAAAGCCATTCATGTACATAACTCATATTTTTACCCTAATTTTCCTGCAGGAAGCCCCGTGCTCTTTTCTGTGGTCACTCCAAAGACTGAATCAGCAGCACAGCACCTTGCAGACAGACCCCCATCACACCTATCCACCCCGCTCTCCCTACAATCTCACTCACCCCTAATACCTGCATTTTGTACCTTAATACCTGCATTCTCTGAGCTTCTCTGGTGCCACATCCATTCCCTGTCTCCCATTTCCCATCAGAGGCTGAGCCCATTCCCCAAAGCCTCGCCAAGGTAACGCCAGCCACTCCTGGCCTTTTCCACAAACCCCTCATTCCAGTGCCTGCACAAACCCCAATTGTTTCCTTTCCTGTTCACTGCCAAGAGCCCCTTTCATCAATGAGTTTGCAGCACTACAATTGCTAAGAATTTTAGTTAATTGGTACTAATTATAGTTAAAGGTAACTAGAGGCTCACTCACAGAGGGGAGGGAGGGCTGAAGGAGGAGAAATATAATTCAGTATGCTTTCAACTCTGTACACACACTTAGCTGAGCAGGGTTAATAAGAGCATCAGCCTGGTTCCCGAGCACACAAGAGGTAAATAGAAGCCATTTTTCATGTTTTATTCTGCAGGCACAGTTTTACCATGGCCCGTTTTACAAGTGAGGTAAATGAGTCATAGGAAAAGCAAGTAGCTTGACCAAGGCTTTGCAGTAAGACATCGGCAACACAGAGAGAGCACTGCAGAAACTACTTTCCAGCCCACTTGATCCTCATGGGAACTAAATCTTGCCTTATTTTTATTATCATTATTCCTGTGTAGTAGCTACCCTCATCTGCAGGATCAGAAATTTTAGGCTAAGCTGTGGCACAGCTGCACAATTGAATTTGAATTAATCAATCCTTAATCCCTGATTAGGTAAACGCAGCAAGAAGGAAATATCTGAGGGGAAGAAAACTTCTATCAGAAATGAAATTATTATTTGAGAGGCTAACATCCTGCATCAGTTTACAACTGATAAGATTCAATATGCAGCAGTGGAAAAATATTAGAAAGTCTATGAGGAGACACTTAGGTGAATATTGTGTTCCAACCTTTAAAATCCAAGCTGTGCCTTAAGATAGTTACAATCTTTTTGCTCCAGAACAAAAAAAAAAAATTGAAAGGCACAACTATTAAGCAAGGATAAAGGTTGAGTCATAAGCAAATGTCATGTTATAGATTTACCTACCAACAAGAAGGCAGCAGGGTTCAGGTCAGAGGTTAATGAAAGACATCCAAAGGTCATTCTGTGATTATGTGAGAGCATGAGTTTAATAGGGCACAGGGACGACAGACACTGACAGAAGATTTATACCAGAGGTGATGACACTGCTCCGAATAGTGCTGATAAAAAGAGCCCCAATATGGGCCTGAACAGAATGATGAATGGTGCACAGGGCTGCTCACACTTCTCATTATAAGCTCCTTCACTCATGGTGGCACTTAGCGGCGTTTATTTACTGGGGTTTGATGGTACTGAGCAGAAGCACAGTATATCTAATACTTCAAATGTAGACTTGCCATATAAAAATGAAACAAGAGATAAGATTAGACCATTGAATAATTGCCCAGCTTTCCTGCAGAGATTATATTCACCAGTGCTAACATTATTTTTTTCCTAATGTTCTAGTGTACGAACAGCTCAAGTGAATTAATTTTCTAAGGCAGAAGGTCAAAGGAAAGTAACTGATAAGCGTTGTGCCTGCTATAGAATATCACTTTACAATATTCTCGCCTCTTCATTTATCAGATAGAGAGGAAGAGATAATATAATAAAGGTATATAAACATATTTTTTGTCACGATGAATTTAGTTTTAGTTGTCCCAAGTGCTATTTTTCCTTGTGGCTCTTAGCAGAAAGAGGATCAGAGAAGTCAGCCAAAAATGTCAGAAGAAAATAAAAACAAACCAAAACACAAAAAACCAACAGCAAACCTTAGGACCAAACCCAAGGAAAACCGAGACCTGATAAATAACATGCACTGCACCAAGAAACTCCTTTTCAGACTGTTATATATTTATCAAACCACTGGAGTGTGAATTTATGAATAAGTCTTATCATCTTTCAGGCAGCAGGCACAATAAAAATTAGAACTACAGAAAATGGTGGGTATCACGAAAGGTTATTTCTATCAATTCCTACGTGTCTGTGGATGGGAATGTCACAGAAGAAAGCTCCGTGCGTCTTTCCACTCGCGCCTTCACCCAGAGACAGAGCAGAACTGCATGACGTCACCGTTAACATTTAGCTGCACATGCAGCAACATAAATAAATTCTCACTCACCCAAGAGGTACTGTAAATAGTGTACGTAATTTTAAGAGGTGGAGAGCCGTAGCACTCTGAGCACCCAGTATCCCCCTTCTCCAAGGCAGCTCTTTTCGCCTGTGCTGCCACCACTGCTACTTCCCAATGCTCTGTATTTTACACCATATCCATCTCGTAGTGCCTGAATATGTGATAAACAGGGAAAAAAACCCCTACCTACACTTCAGAAAGAAAAAAATATCTCCTGGGTTATCTTGAAAATCACACAGTGGGTATCTAATACCTGAAGGGCATCTGAAGGTCCAGTAGATCCCTCAGGATAAGGGGCTCCAGAAAACCAGATGCATGTCAGGCAAAAGTTGCTGAAGTGTCACATCTAGTTAATGGAGAGAGGAATTACAGTCACTTACACTTCTGCTTGACTAGGAAGAGTGAAAAAAGAAAAGCAAGTGTAAGTAACACCTTATCCCTGTGCAGCACATGAGACCTGTGCACTGTGTGAGCCAAAAGGCAACACAAGAGGTGCTGGCTTTTTACCAGGCTCTGCAACATGGCAAACTCCAACCTGAGAGGAAGAAATGTCTTTTGTTACCAATCCAGGTATTCCATCAACTCTGATTGGAATCACACCCCTGATACAAGTCACAGACTGGCATTTCTCAGTCATCTCTTTCATCTATGCCCAGAGCAGATGGACTTTTTTTTATTTTTCCTTTTAAAAGATCTCCTTCAGTTTTCCAATGTTTTCCGCATACTGCAGAATAATTTACCAAAAATACATTTAACCAACATTTCTCAATAGCAGGTTGTTTATTAATCTTCAATATCTGGGTACCTATTTTCCATAATTTTTTAATCACTAAAAATTAACAGAAATATATCAACAAGGCCATTAAAATACAGCGTGTGTGTGCAGGGTACATTCAGATATATGAAAACCAATGAAAAGGGAGGAGGCAGAATGGTTTTGCTTTAAAGCTCTCTAGTCATCAGTGACACTGTCATTCAGCATGTTTCATTGTCCACTTGAATCAAATGAATAGAACAATCTAAGGGAAGCCACGGTGTTTCTGGGTAGACAGTGTATTTGTTAGTGAGGCAGACAATAAAATGTTAGTAAAGCATCTGAAGTGGCTCTACACCAAATGAGGATGAGATCTCTTATTTATGAATAAGAAAAAAACCCCTTGAATGACACTCCTTATTTATTATGCAGTAAAAGACAAAGCCAGGATGACTGAAATTCTGGCTATAGAGCCAACAGAAAATATATCAGTTTTCTGGCACAGGCACAAGAGACAAAGTTTCATCTGAAGATATAAGATGTAACATCACTGCTGGTTCTGAAGTCAAGATCACTTCTTCCGAAGCAGCAGAAATTCACTGATGGCAAAACATTCCTCATTTTGGCCCATGTTCTGGCTACAAGCATGTTAAACTACTTTTAAAGTCTCTAATAATATATTATAGCTAAAATCTCATAACTGGAATAAAACATGATCTTTATTCTGCTGCACCACAAATCCTGGTAAATTATCTAAGAGCCCAGAAATTGTGTAAGCAGATTACTCTCAAAAAGACTGGGGCATGAAATTCCCTTTTTTAAAATAATATATCTGGCAACTAACACATGGCTTTGAATTTATTTGGAATGGAAGATCTTCATAAAACTTTAAGGATGCACATATGAGAAGCTGGTGCCCTTTCCCAGAGTAATTATGTTATCTGGAGTTCAGCATCTGCCCTGCAAATCCAAACTCAAAACAAACTAATTGTCAAATAATCTAATCTGCCAGATTTAGATCAAATCTCCAGAAGAACTGGTTTCTAATTGTAGGTATATTCATGTATATACGTGCATATCTGTATGGACAATATTTTTAGTTTAGCACTCTGTGAATTTAATTAATTTAGTTCTTGAAAAAGCTTTCTTCCGAGAAAGGCCAAAAAAGAAAGTACTGTGACAACAGCCATAAATCCACAGCAGAAGATCAGCAGGGTAAATAGCAAGGGGCACCAGATGCATTTAAAGTGTTTGTGTTCACTTCGAATATGTGTGTTTATCTTTATGCGAGTCCTGGCCTGCTCAGAGTACTTCAATTCCTGGGTAATGGAAAGACCATCAGAAACCTGAATCTCATCATCTTGTTTCATAAATGAATCACTCGAGCAAAAAGAATACAACCACTTACCAAAAAAAAACCCACTAAGAACAATTCAAACAAAAACACAATACTGAGATTTTGTCTCTGCAACATGAAGGCCAAAATCTTCACTGAGGTAAACTTACAATGCCAGCAGAAATTCACATCCAAAATCTGTAACGTAGGAGTAAAGGGCTAAGACAAAATCCAGGAGCCAGTTTAAGCTGGTCATAGCTCAGTGTTCCACACTGGCAACACAGCTGGGCACGTATTTTTCACTACCTCTGAAGTCCTGTGTACTTTAGTTCAACTTGTGTGTGATAATTCTACTAAAAGAGGTAAGAATTAAAAAAAATCTTTCTCATTAAACCTTCCTAAGCCTTCCTCATTAAACCTTAAAAACATGTGGAAGAGAATATAACTGATTCTTTTAAAAGATCCATTTGCCATCACATTAAAATATAAGTTCAGAAGGTTCATACCCTGTGTCCTAGTTGTAACATCAAATCTTACACAACACGGCTAAGCCCTGCTTTCATCAGAAAAGGTCAAGTTTACGCAGTAGCTCAGAAATCCAGGGCAGCCTAACAATTCTTTCCTGATACTAACTAGTGGGTCACTGTAATAAAGAATAAAGAGACAATTCTCTATCTTTTCAGAGAGATTACAGCCAGAATGGTAATATAATTATGAAGGAGGAAAAGGCCTGAGAACTCTGCAATACCAATTCCATTTATATTATATTACCATAGAATCATACAATGGTTTGGGTTGGAAAGGACCTTAAAGATCATCCCATTCCAACCCCTCTGCCACGAGCAGGGACACCTTCCCCTAGACCAGGTTGCTCAGAGCCGCAGCCAAACAGACCAGTTACGTTCTTGTCTTCCTTCTCCAGCACGTGGCTCTCCAGTGTTGCCTCAGTGACCCTGAGACTTAAAAAAATGCATATAATAATGCTGACTCAGACAATTATTAATCCTCCTTGTCTTTTTATAGCTGCAGGGAGACTTACACAGAGTTGATTACTAGATACCGCTCCGTTTATCCCAGTGTTCCTTGCACAATCCAGTTGCCCAACACCAGACTTCACTTTTTTCTTGCCAAGCGTGCTGTGCCTGCATGCCGTGTGCTCGGAGTGCTCCCAGGACAGCACGGGCTCCCGCTGCGAGAGCCGGCATCGCACCCTGCCTGCTGCTCTGGGCCTTGGCATGGAGCTGGTGGGCGAGCCAGCGCCCGGCGCTCAGCGCTTGCTGCGGGTCACAGCGCGGAGCTGCCAGCGCAGGAATTTCTGGCTGCTCTGGTGGAAAGTAACCAGGAGAGGCCAAAAGACTGTCATGAATTTAGGGTGAGTGTAGAAGAATGGCTCTCTGAGCAAGGACATACGGAGCTAAGCTACGTGCACAACCCAGGTTTCAATAATTGTTGAACAGCTTCTCAGAGAAAATGGATACTGAGAGCAGTTTCTCACGGGAACTGCTCATTGGAATGTGCACAACCCAGGCCTTAGCAACATTGATTATCCATAAGAAGCAAGAAAGAAGAAACAAAGTCACTGGTAGGAAAGTAACAAGAAGGGAAGACAGGATGAGAGAACAGGAGCATGTGACCACAAGAAAAGAATAGAGAATAAGCATGATTGTTTAGCTATAGCCAATCCATATTAAATATTATACACGTAATAATAGCTATTATCCAATCATAAGTTGCTAAGTGGCTTGTGAACAAGCTGACTACTGTATATAACCATGCCTATAATAATTAATAAATGGAGTTCCACCAATAACTCTATGAGTACGTGTGGTTCATCTCAACAACCCTCCACAGGTGAGACTCAAGGGCACTGTGCCGCTGCCCCCTCTCCTTTATCAGGCTCTGCCAGCCCATTAGTAATGGCATCAGATGGGATGTTTTATTGTCTGAAATTGTAGAGATTCTGAGACTAATTGCACGGCCACAGGGTGTGCAATGCTATTCCAGATGCCCCGGAGTGTCCCTCCCCAGCCCCAGCCCCAGCCACGTAAGGGTCTTGCAGGTGGCTGTCACATTCCCAAATCCTTGCAGGTGTCCCAGATGCCTTAAAGTATTTCTAAGACAGACCATGAATCCTGTGTTTAGGCACCTGAATCCCTTACTGACTGTCAAAAGCAACTATGGCTGATGGAATATATTTCATTAAAACCGCTTTTAATGGAAAATCGCATTTCTAAGTGAGCTCTTCATTCCTTTATTTTTGCATTTGCATCATGTGCTTTCTGAGGGAAAGGTCAAATTTGAGAGGAAGCTGAATACTGCAAAATGGAAATATTTGTTGGAAAGGAGAACTTGTGATATTTGAATTGTCACTGTAAATTTGCAGATTTCCATTGGCTAAGAGAAATAGACATTTTTCAAACTGCTCTGTAATGTGTCCTTCCCAGCACTGTCAATGCCAGCAGTGATTGCTGTCTGACAGAAGTGCCTGAGACTGCTGCAACACAAACATTCCTCAACACTGACCCAGATAACCTGTGCTGTTGAACAAATTACACAGGATAACATCATTATCTCCTTATTCTGAGGCCTAAAAGTTAGATGTCTATGAAGTTTGGCACCTCTTCCATCTGCAACAGGTGAAGGAAAGAAATGGGCCTCTCTAGCAGACAATATTTTATCTTAAAATAGATGCATCAAATGAGCACAAGGATCGCAGTCTGTGTGTGCTATTTCTTTCTACCACCTGCAGAGGAATCTGCTGCTCTCTCTGGACTGTAAACTCTGCAGGAGTAGCCTTGTTCACAGAATCATAGAATATTCTGAGTTGGAAGGGACCCTCAAGGATCTCCTGAGCCTGCACAGCACCACCCCAAGATGTGTGCCAGAGAGGTTCACACTCTGCCTTTGTACACTGGAGGGCAAAACAGAGGTGGGTTATTGCCCTATCTGAAAATAATTTAAAATGAGTTGTTGATAGTTTTTGTAGGACTAAGTATAAAGTCTTTATCTCTACAAATATAATGCCAATTGAAATAAATTCAGTCAACAGTAGTACCAAATGCAATTGTCATTGTGATTGCCTGCTAATGACTACATGGAAAATCTTGAGATCCTGGGCAGAAGCTTTCAAGTGCAGTTCCTAGAATCTTTTCCTTCCTTGTGGATCTGAGATGCCACAAAGGGAATGAAGAAGAAAGAGAGGGAAAAGGAGGGAGGGAGGGAAGGAAGCAGGAAAGGAGAGAATCTGAGTTTCATGGGGAGAGAAACTGTGAAAACTCCAAACTTAAATACATTAATTTTCATTCTAACTTCAGTGACGATATATTTAAAATATTTTCAGTCAAGCCCAGAAAAAAATTTAACTTCTTGTGCAAGGCAGCTTTCATTCTCAGACTTCAATTTTTCTGTTTGCATTTCTTATGCCATTTTCCTCATCCACTCAGCCATCTATTTTTAGCTTGATCCTTTTTATGTAGACTTACTCCTCTGCACTGACCTTATTTTGACTCTTAGCAAGTGACACACTTAGGACAGATGCACGCACTCACAGGACTAGAATGCATTCACGTACATTCTCTGTGTACCTTCAGGCTCCACACTGTCCTTGCTTCTCACCAGAAATTACCACTGAAAAAACCACGCCCTGCTGAAGATCAGCGTCCCAGCTATTTCGTCTGTGCCTTGAACCTAGATGTTGCTGGTGCTATAAAAACATGGTAGGAGGTCTTTTCTAAATTCCACATTTAGATGCATTCTAACATGATGATGATTACCTTGTATTTTCAGTATCTTGTTTAAATGTCACAGTCCTTCAATGCTACAGCTGTTTGTGGCTCTTTGGCACATGATGCAATGAGGTTATCTTGGCAAACTTCTGCCTGGGCTGGACTCCATATCTCAGAAACCACGGCTGTGGCTGGCAGCGTTTACTCCCTAGGTGACTATTTTAGCAAGTACTGAATGAGTATGGAAACCAGATCAGGGCTGAGCCACGCTGGCCGGGTGATACAGGGAAACTCAGGCTGCATTCGTCCATGCAGCACCTTTCAGCACATAAATAAAGGACTTTAGCCTCTGGAGCTGACAACTCAGCATCGTTTGCTAAATAAATAAACAAAACTTTGATGTCAGACCTAAAACTGTATATCCTGTTGCTAACCTGAGATAAGCACAAGCCCTTTTCATATGTGAGAATGTGTGTGATCCGATGGCTTCACACTGCTGCTGTATCTTTTCCTTTTCCTTTCTAAAATGCCAACACTATTGGAAAATCAATTTTATAGAACTCGTCCACTGCTCGCTATGCTCTTGCCAAGACCCCAGAGTAGTTCACAGCATGCTTCTCTTTGTGCCTAACAATCTCCTGTGCTGCAGGACTTGTCAGCCGTGCTGCTCTCTGCCTGTGACCCAGCTGTGTGCTAACCTGGGTGGCTACTGCACCTCCTTCTGCAGATAATAAAACACAAAACAGCATCCTCAGCTAGTGAGATAAAAGGCATTTCTGGAAAATGTTCCCAGTTCTATAATTCTTTATTTATGAAGGCCTTCCAGAAGGCTTCTGTATGTATGGAGAACTTCCCAAAAGGCTTTGGAAGAGATTTATATTCCTGAAGAGTATTTAGAATTTACAGTATCTTTTTTTTACAATACTAGCTAAAGGCCTCAGATAACAGCACTACTTGATACAGTTGTCTGCAATGTGGAATGAGGGAGGGACAGGCATTCCTTGTTGCAAAAGTGCTGCTGGTCACTGGCCATGCTTCAGCACAGCTCACAAACAGGCTTCTGCAGAAGGGATGCCATAGATCTTTAGGACCTGCAGACTGTGCTTGAAGAGCTCTATGGACATTCATTCATACACCTGACACAAAGCAAACCTGGCCTAATCCCTGGCAACAAGGTTCCCACAAAGATGGTTTTCTTACACTGAATGCACTCTGTGGTTGCCCCACTATTGCACACAGTGAGGGCCTCACAAAAGAACAAAAACTTCGGCTTGATGTTGTTCTTTATTTATATAAATTCTGGAAGCCCTACCAGGAATCAGCTCCAGACTTCCACAGGCGGCTTTTTCTTGCCATACATATAGGCTTTTCCCAAGTTACACAATAAAGTTTCAGAAACACCTTATATTTTATCATGGATCACCACACAAAGACGCAGGTTAGGTTTTTCTACCTACTTCCTTATTTTCTTTCTTGTTTTCTCACCTGTCCATCCATCCATCCATGTATCCACATATCCATTGTCTTCTTACCCTTCCTTTATGGTCCTGCTGTGGACACACCTCCAGTCAAGCCAACTGACCTTGGCTCACTCAGCCCGTGTCTCAGGCAGCTCTGAAGGCCTTTACAAAGTACAGCTTTTAAAAAGCTGCTTTTAGGGACAGGAGAGTGAGCAATTCCACTTTGTCTATAGGTATGTGGCTGCTCTAGGCTCCTCTGCTTTGTATGGACTTCCCTGAGTTTTTCATTGTCAGATTTATTATATCCAGAGCAATACTGACATCCCAAAACTAAATTCAGAACATTCTGTATTATGTTGTTCTGCAGCCAGTGCAATGAAACAACTCTGTGCTGCTTTCCAGAAGAGATGATTCTCCCGTGATGTTTCATAGAAATTCCAGTCAATTCAGAGCAAGTGCCATTTCTCTGCAGGTCATATCTCTGTCTCCTTTCTCTGCAAAACTATTTGATAATGCATTTATTTTGGCAATTTCCAATTCAGATACATTTTTGTATGCTTTTCCCTCATGCTTCTCCCACTTTTGTGCAACAGGATATCGTGCCCTCTAAGATAACCAGATGGGTGTAAGGACTGAGACTTGAGCTGCTGCGAGCTGGCAATGTCATAAAGTCCTTGGAGTTGCAGTGATTTACACCTACACTGGTTATTTACTTTCTCACATATTAGCTTTGATACTCCTCTATTAATATGGCTAGTATTTGTCATATGATCACCTTTTTTTGGTAGGAATTAAGATATTGTAATTTTATAGTACCAAACACAGCAGCAGACCTGACTGTAACTAATCCAAATTTATTGATGTATAAATCATTACCTGACTATATTTACACATGTCTGGAGAAGGAAAGATCCAGCAATCACTGGCAGTCTCCATCTACTTACACCATACATTCCTCTCGAAAGTGCACACTTCGTGTTCCCAAAGTTTCTGATTTCAGGCTTTCTGATGGTCCTGGTCTTTAGGGCACAAATAGATAAGGCACTTTGTTCTGCTTCAGGCATGTGGCTGACCAAAGGCATTTATCTCATGTTAAGGAAAAATATTTTATTTGATTAAATAAACCTTTTGTCTTTCACGATCCAGAATTTGGCATTCAAGTACAGCAAAGTAACTATCTAAACCACAGACAGGGCAGGCAGCTCAGCAGAATTACTGAGAATAAAAAGACTTTGTTTCTGTGTGACAAAAGCCAAAGCTGAATTATTTGAAAATTCATTTATTGCTCATCTAAACCACAATGGGTTTCTGCTGCTGCAAATGTCTCCCTTTTCCATTCTTAATATGTCTATTACAGACCCATATCCTCCCCTCTGAGTTTGTACATGTTTGGTGACACTGCTGGTCACAACATATCAGCACAAAGAAACCACAGTTATCACTAAAGATGCCACTATAGTAAACAGCTACAAATTTAATCCTCCCACAGTCATTATTCTAGGAACTGTAAGGGGATATGCACTGAATCACTGCAGACCTTGTAATATGGAAAGCTCTGTCAAAACCTTTGCAGTGAAATACTAAGCTTGGGGGAATGCAATGTGCAACTATTTCTAACAAATTGCATTCAATATCACTGCAATGAGAAAGGGAATAGTTCATTAATAGAATAATGCATACGTTATAATGAATATATATGATACAAAAATGAATGCAACAGCATTATTTCCCGTGGTCCATCTCATGTATATAAATGGTGTTTTTTCTTGTGATGCCTTTACCATCCCTACGACAGGCTAAAGCAAATTGTTTTCTGCTTCATGTTGTACATTTTCCCCAAAAGGTCCAAACTGGAGATGAAAACGTGGCTTCTGGAATAAGGAGATGGGCAATTTTATCCTCAATCAATCAAGTCAAGGGCACGGGAAAGTCCTTACAGAGCCAAGTGTTCAGGAGGGCCAGAGCTGGGCTGACAGCTTCAGCTGGGCACAAGGACTTCATCCCCACCGTGTCCGTGCCTGAAGCTGGTAAGGTAGCTCCAGCTGGGAGCACGGTTGCTCAAACAGCTCAATGCATCCAGCTTTTCTTTTAATTATTGAATCATAGAATTTTAAGGGTTGGAGGCGACCTTAAAGATCGTCCAGTCCTAATCCCCTTTGCCATTGGCAGGGACACTTCCCACTAGACCAGGCTGACCAAGGCCTTATCCAGCCTGGTCTTGAACACTGTCAGGGTTGGGGCATCCACAGCCCTCCTGGGCAACTGTTCCAATGTCTCACCACCCTCACAGCAAAGAATTTCTTCCTAATATCTAACCTAAATTTCCTGTCTTTCAATTTGTACCCATTACTCAACCCTCCTGGGCAACTGTTGCAATGTCTCACCACCCTCATAGCAAAGAATTTCTTCCTAATATCTAACCTAAAATTCCTGTCTTTCAATTTGTACCCATTACTCCTTGTTTCTGATGAAAACTCCTCTGTAGGCTCCTTCAGGTACTGGAATGTTGCTGAGTTCTCCATGCAACCTTCTCTTCTCCAGGCTGAACAGCCCCAACTTTTCCAGCCTGTTGTAGAATCACAGGATATTGTGAGTTGGAAGGGACCCAGAAGGATCACTAAGTCCCTCTCCCAGCCCTGCACAGGACACCCCAAGAGTCACACCATGTGCCTGAGCACATTATGCAAACGCTCCTGGAGCTCTGTCAGGCTGCTGCTGTGATCAGTGCCCTGGGGAGCCTGTCCCAGTGCCCAGCTACCCTCTGGGTGAAAAACCTTTGCCTGATATCCAACCTAAACCTCCCTTGCCTCACGTTCAGGCCATTCCCTCGAGTCCTGTCACTGGTCATGAAAGGGAAGAGACCAGTACCTGTGCCTCCACTTTCCCTTGTGAGGATGCTGAAGACCTTGAGGAGCCCTTCCCTCAGTCTCTTTCAAGTTGAACAAACCAAGTGCCCTCAGCCGCTCCTCATTCGGTCTCCAGACCTTCCCCATCGTCTTGGCCTCTTTTGGACTCTGTCTAATAGCTTAATACCTTTCTTATACTGAGGTGCTCAACACTACACACAGGACTCAAGGTGAAGTGCTCCTCTTATCAACTTCGTGGCACTCCTCTGGACCCGCTCCAAGAGCCCCAGTTGCGGTACCCAAGGCCTCTCCGAGGCGGAGCAGCGCGGCGCGGGCGGGCCCGGCGGAGCATCCCCGCGCTCCCCCCGCGGTGCCCGTGCCCGGC
>VWPU01002169.1:203223-249012 GCA_013398955.1 Callaeas wilsoni | reverse complement strand
GCCGGGCCGGGCCGGGGCCGGCACCTGGCGGGCGGCAGCCCCCGCGTGCCCACCGGTCACGGGCAAAAGGGTCCAAATTCCCCAGCACTGAGATCACGGGGTTTTTTTCCTGAAGCAAAAGAGTCCCTGGCAGCATTTCGCCTCAGCGGACTGGGAGCGAGAGCAAGGTGCAGCACCTCCACAGCCCGGGGAGGTTTGCAGGGACCAGGCACAAGGCGACTGTAACTAAATGCCCGGTGTCTCAAAAAGTGAACATAATGGACGAGTTCAGAGTTCCTTTTTCTCCCATGCTGGTATTGGCTTTCTAATCCGAAAGATCTCATTATCTGATGTTAGGACTGAAGTAGGCAGGTTTTGTTAATCTGCCTGCACAGTGCCTCTTTTTCTAAGCCTAATTCCACTTTACAAACCAAATCCAAAGGTAAAAAATATTATCTCCTGGTAAGAACAGTTGCTTTTTTAAATGACAGCCAGGTAGGATTTGTACAGACCAGCGGGATTTTGTTTCCATTGGAAGTGCTTTAGTTTCTGATCTGAAGAAAATGAAACAAGTAGTAAGATTCAGAAGCATCCTTTATTAAGGGAATTTTCCTCATAATCCAGTGAGGCTACAAATAAAATTTTACAGGAGCTATCCTTCGTTGCAAAATTTCCCAAGCAGATGAAGCATGTGTCACTTTCAAAGAGTGCCACACTCTGGGTGTGACTGGCTGCAAGGTGTCCCTGAAACAGAGAGGTCAAAATACATCATTGGTAACTTCCAGGAAAGTCAGCGCAGAAAGGCTCCTCTCTGTGTGACAGCAGAGCATCGTCTGGCTGACCTTCCGTTCCTGCAGTGGAGCCGTGTCCCGTTTTTGCCAGCTGGGTGATGGCAGAGAGCCTGTGATAACAAATTTTGACAGTGTCGGGCTTCCACACGTGTTGCACATGCATCAGATTTGCTGGTCCCACAATACAGCGAAGTGAGCTCTTAGAACAAAGAAATGAAAAAGACTCAACGTGTTCATGAATATTCTGACAGACTCTGCACGGCTCAGGAAGTTGATGGATAATTTTTATTCCAAACTATCAAATAATTGGGCATTATAAACACAATCAAGCAAATTTGCTGACAATTACAAGATAAAAGCATCTTCCACTTGGGATTAAATGCTTTTCTCTTAAAAGGGAAGTTGTGGTCTTACTAAGTGGTTGCTCCCTGCAGCCTTCCCTTGTGTTTGTAGAAGGCAGGAGGTGCTCATGGTGCCAGAAAAGAAACAGACTCTGGACAGGCCAAATGACCAAGAGCTCTGAAGAGCCTCGGGACGTGATTGGGAAAATGGGAGACACATTCCCATGGATACCCTAAAATGGCTAAAAGCCCTAACAGCAACATCCAAGGCAGGCAATACTTTAGCACAGGGCAATACTGCTTTCTATAAAAGGAGCACAGCAGTAATTGTGATGAACTTGTGATCCATGGTTCTTAAAATTTATATGACCTATTGGAAAATTTCCTCCAGATTTTATGGGGTAATTTTTATGCTGGAAAATGTCTCTGGGTGTTCCTGATCTCTGTATATAATTACTGTGACCGATAGGGCAGTGAGGAACAGCAGTGCATGCTCAGTCTCACGTGTCTCCTACTGAAAGCCCTTCTGGAGAGAATATTTGTATCCAAACCACAATAATTTATAGGCCATAAAGATCTGAGTCTTCAGTGTAAAATCAGCCCTGTGTATGGGCGAGAGCCCCAGCATGAGGTACTTCTGCACTGACAGAAAAAGCAAAGCAGAGAGGAGCAGACTTCTCCTTCAACACCCTCCTTTCCCCATATTTTAGACATGTAAAATCTGGAAAGGACAGTGCAGTAGGTATGGCATTCATTTTTAAAACTGTGGTATAACCAATGACTACTAACTGTTCAAAACATCCTTCTTCTGTGCTAAAGAACACAGCCAAATAGAAGGAAGAGAATTTAGCTAATAACATTTTATTTTCTTGTGCTGATCCAAACTAAAAAGTAAAAAGGGCAAGGCTGAGCATCTTGAGAATATGAAATGAAAAAAAATCACAGAAACTGAAGAAATGAACAGTACCGATCCAAAGAACAAACTAAAATCAGAAAATTGCATAAAAGTTAAAACTGTTAAATGAATTTTCTTACTATAATGTTTATGAATAATGGCGGCTTGATTGAGCTGTGTTGCATCAGAAAATATTTAATCAGGTTACAGAGAAAACACTTGAGAGAGTTGTCACTCTGAAAATTCCCCATGTTGCCCATGTTAGGTGAGAATTAGTATCTAGCACAAAGTATGTAAGAGAAAAACCAGATTTGATTCTTATATAAGTATTATGTTGGTTGCACGTCAAACTGTCAAAGAGATTGTGTTTTAAGCAAGGGTAACAACTGTGACTTGGCTAATTTGCTCTAAAATCCCGAGACATAATTGATTTAAATATTTTTTTACCACTGCACAGGTATGTAAATTCAGTGTGGGTGTGTTTGAGAGATGGAGGGTATCAATCTTGCCTACTTAAAATGATGTAAAAAAAGAACCATACCCAGTTCCATTTTAGTCTGATCTACTTTGCTAGATTTACCTATCCTGTTATGAAAAAATTGTTTCTTCCTCCTAACAGTGTAAATACAGTCTAAAATTGCATCAAGTAACCAGACTTTGTACAAAGAAATAAGTGAAGTTGAGAGCAGTGTTAATAAGCAATATCCTTTGCTCTACTTTGCAGAGCTTATGGTCCATCTGGTGAACAAACACTGCAGGCTTATCTGAACTCCAACTCACAGCCTGACTCACAGGCGGTTTAGAAGCACATTCTGTAATCAGTGGAAGACTAAGTTATTTCAGAGTGAAGATTTGCATTTTTCTTAAAAACAGTCATGTCCTTATCACATCAAAATTTAGATTTCGGATATGTGTTATGAGTGAAGGGGAAAAAGGTGAATGAACTGATTTGTCTAAGAATGGGTATCTCTCATATACTCAGTCTTAAAATCTGTGAAGAATACAGAACAAATAGCAAATTTGTGTATATTCCTATGATATCAAAGAAATCATAGCAGCCGAGGAATGTGCCTTAGGAATAGAAAAGATTGGAAATAGACCATGAGCAGTGTTCAGTGAGTAATCTGCAGCAGCAGTAGCAATGTCTTCTGCAGTTTGGGCTTCTTCCCTGAAGTGACCAAGACTTCGTTTTCTTTTCCTTCCATCACTAGCCGGAACAACACACCACTGCTAATCACTTTAGTGCATCTGGAGGACATAGACCTTTTCCCTGGGAGCCTGGCAGTCTCGCTGGTCTAAGCATCAAATCTGAAAGAGCAAAACAGGGTAGGGAATCACTCCTTGAGAATTTCACCATCTCAGACTGCAGGTCATTGTCTGCTCTGCAAAGAGTTCCCAAAACATTGCTTTTTGTTTTTAAACACCGGTACATGGCTAGACTTAAAAGGTAAAGGAAGTGTATTTTGATTTTTTGGAACCACAGAACCACCATTAACTTCACGTTCTGCGATTCAGTCATTTTTATGGTTTACATGTGCATTCTTCACCACTCAGGTATACTGTACCATGGATATGCACTCTTCCATATTTTCTTTTCATAAACAAAACCAAGATTCTTTGCAGGTACTCATTTTACATCAGGCTACTCTCCAAGTGGGTTATAAAATTCAGGTTCTCTCTTCTGTGCATGGGCAGAACTAAAGTCAATGGAGATGTGACCATGCATGCAAGAAATGCCCTCCATTCTGGTGGTTTTGTAAAACTTGAGATTCCGGCAAACCTTTCTTAATCCCCCTTGTTTCATTTTGCAACATCACAAATGCAAACTCTGGTGTCAATGAATATGCAAAAGCCAAATTTTTGACACCAACATTTCATTCTGGTAACACTGTCTATAAATTATCAACTGAACATACTGTGTCAGGATTCAAAGACAATAAAAGCAGGTTCTATGTTCAGTTTGTATGAAATGCGTAATATGTATGTGAAATGTATATTACACCTTCCCTCTGAGAGATAAATTTAGTTCAGGACCTTGGCATATGCTCCACTTCAGGAAGTAAAGGAAAATGGAAGAATTATTCCCTTCACCATCACATTAAAGCGTCCCTTTTTCTTTATAATCTGTTAGCATATAAAACCTTTTACTATCAATGAGGGGAAATGGCTGTATATGTACTTTATATACAGCCCTCCGTGTTGTGACAGCTTTTTCTTTCAGCCAGTGGTCGAGGATAATCACGGAAGGTTTACCCATCTGTTCTTGCCATGTGGCATTCTGTCTTCAGTAAGGAGATACTGCAGTTCACAGCTTCCTGCAGTTCTTTTTTTCTGATGTTCTCTCATTAACTAAAAATTGTTTTATTATCCGTCTGAGTTACTAAGTTGGAAAGTCTGGAAGAATCATGAAGGTGACCTACTTCGGATTATCTAAATTAGAACCAGCCACTGCCTGTTGCAAATAGCACTTTGTTTAGATGCAGAAGGTTTCTTTGGCTTGGGCTTTCATTCTAGATTTTGCTTTTTTTTCTCTCTGTCCACTTGATGGAAAAAGACAAGTGGTACACAAAAAAGAGTAATCAAAGCAGAAGAGAAGGAAAAAAGAGACTTTTTCACTAAGAGTGACTTTGTAGGTTGTGTTTACATGATTACCCAGTTTTTCGGAATGCCTAACAGTTTTTAGACTACATTTACTATGATGACATACTAGCGCAAAGTATATGTAGAGATTTATCCCAGGAGTCACCTGAAACATGTTCTGGGTGTCTAAACTTCCACTGAGATATCACTATCACTTGCTGCAGGAACAATAACTAGAAAGGAAAAAAGCTTTTTAAAGATTTCAGTAGCCTTTCGTTTTGCCCAACACTGGAAAATACAGTATTTTAAAGACAAAGTTTTATTCTTAAGCTCCTGATATATGAATGCTTGCTCTGAAAATGTATCTGATGAAATAGCATGGCTGTTCTTCATATACAGAGCCATTTTGTGGTAATTGATTTAATACAAGCTTTTCTGTCAGGAAACATTGTTTATGATGGTATGTCAAACCCAGTGTTGGCAGCCCCAACAGATCATTTGCTACCACTGATGCACTCGTGTCCCTTGTCCACACTGGGCAGTCCCACAGAGCACAGCATGCCAGGTGGACCTGGGACTATTTGCCAGTGACTGACAGTGACATTTTCCTGAGCTTCTGCATAAAGTCTCCAAACCCTTGGACAAAGTTTCCCAGGGCAGGGAGTAGGGGAAGTGCCATTCGTGCCATTTTCCCCTGGTAGAGGGGAACTGAACAGGTAGCCTGATTTCCTGCTGCAGTTCCTAACAGCTGAGTTGGCAAAGGAGTGTTTCAGCTTCCCTCTGACACTGGTCTGCCAACACCATGGGCTATGTAGGATATTACAGAGCAAAGACAATTATACAGATTTAAGCAAACAAACTTGATAACTATCATTAATCTTTCTGTATTTAGAAAGTCATTAGCAAAAGCGGGTGCAAAAACCTGTTTGGCTGTAATTTGGATACTACAAGAAAAGGAAGTTTTCAGACAATATTTGATGTGCCTTAGAAGAAATACAGTTTTTGGAAGAGTAAGGCATTAGGTCATGTACGGCAAAGGTGACTATGTCATACATTGTATGATCTCTCATTTTAACAGCTTTTGAATTCACAGAAGTGGTAACACATTGTAAACACCTGTTACTGAGGGAAGATTTTGGTAAAGCTGACACCTCCTTTATTACAGTCATTGAGAATTAGTGCCATTCTTGACAGCACTGACTTTACCTATGTCCCGGTTCTTCCATCACAATGGAAAACCCTCCACAAAGATGTGAGATTCCATTGAATCTAGCAAACATGCTCCTCTCAGGAACAAGTTCCTATCTTGGCAAGACAAAAAGGAAGGTTCTTGAAGCCATGTGGGACCGAGGAGCCAGAGGAGAATCCTCCTGAGGTAGGTAACTAACAGAACTTTTGCACGAGCAGATAGAACAGTATCTTGAAGTGCTCTTCTACATCTGGTTGTTCCCAGAATCACAGAATCTTCTGAGCTGGAGAGGACCCACAAGGATCATCGAGTCCAACTCTTAAGTGAATGGCCCAAACAGAGATCCAACCCACAACCTTGGCACCATCCTCCAACCAACTGAGCTAATCCCAGTGTTGGTCTGTATGGTTTGGGCTTCGTAATGATTTCTGCTTTGATGAACTTGAGGACTGGGAGGAGAAAGAGCTGGTAAACCTATCTGTCCACATCAGCAACATCATACAAAACTTACCAGCTCCCTGCAATTTGCAGAGCTGTGCTGCTGACGGTGCCTGAGTAGAGGCTTCCACGCAGTGCCCACTTGCACACACTTGTAATCAGTGGTTTGTCTGCTGGTGTGGCAGCCTGCAGCTGCACAAATTAGGTTTGCATGGAGGTGGCCAAGTTGCACCACAGTACAGCACATACTGTTGTAACCACTTTTAAAGAAAAGGTGTGGTTTGGTGCCCACCATCGTGGCTCCATTAGTTTTGAAAACTGATATTCATCTCACATAGAAGCACTGTAGATGTGCTGACTCTTCAGCAAGGGCTGCTGGAGGTAGAGGCTTGTTTGCTCTGTGGTCTCACTGAGGGACATACAAATTCTGCTGCTTCTACTTCATTCAGGTCTGCCTTGTAAGATGGAGATACTTACATGACGGCAGTTCTACCTTTTGAATAGTGCAGTTCTTGCCATGACAACTCAGTGCTGAAATTACTGGTTCTTTCCACCTAATTTATTATTAAGTTGTGGGTATGACACACATCTGACAACTTGTTTGCCTGGAGAACATTCTGCTCCAAAAGGTCTTGAGGTGTTTGCCACGGTTCTGGCAGTGAGGCGATGTGCAAGAGAAATCTGCCTGGGTAATGCTCGTGCTACGTTGCAGAATTGCTCAAATACCTAAATGCCTGTATGCACAAAACCCAGGATATACATGTATAGGCCTTTGGAATAGACAAGTAGATGTCATGCATAAAAGTGTAGCTCACAGAATACAGATTAGGGATTGGAATTTAAATTGCAATACTTTGCCCCAGGACTCATGATAGAAGGTGTTACATTTCTTGTATAGGCAGAGAAAATTAAGAAAAGAAACTAAATATTATTCAGTGAAAGGGAAAATAAGTAGACCCCAAGTGATTACACTATGCTCTTAAAACAATTCAAGTATTCGCCAAATTACAGTATAAGAGAAATTCTTCAGGAAGTCCATATAACAAGTTATTTGTGTACACCGTGCAAGCCACCTTTAAGATCAAACAAAATGTTATGACAAATTTTAATCCAAATTCTGAATCGGGTACTAAATTTTGACAACACATGAACGATCCATTTCAACACAATCTACATTCTCAACAAAGTGACTCGTGTGACGTATGGCTCTCTTTTGCCCTGGAATGGCTTCTGCTATTGCAATGTGATGTAACAGTGGCACACACCTTTCTTGATGATTAGAGAAAGTACAGTTTTGCATTAGATCTTTCTTTCACTGGAAAGTATTACAATAAAATATTTTATATCTCTCATGATGTAAATAAGCACCTGAAATTCCTGTAAATTCAAACAATTAGGTCTCAACCCAAGACAGCACTTAATGACATGTATGGTCCCATTGAATTTGGGGACATATGCAAAGGGCTTCAATCAAAGCACGTACTTAGGAGCTTTGCTGAGTTGAGGCCTTACAATATGATGTTATGCAGATCAGCTACTATTCATAAAATATGTATTTAAGTGAATAATTTGCTTGTTAGCTAAAAAAGAGGCACTAGGTTCCTTCTCAATAAGTTACATACAGGCAGTTCTCACATTGCTATTACTGCCTCAATCCCGATCCTCCAGATTTACACAGCTGTTGATGAGACTATACCTGATCCTATACAACACTGAAACTTCTCAAATGGCCACATTCTTGCCTGGAAACTGAACCAGCAAATTTGGTAGCTCGTTCTGCTAGATGAACTCCACTGAAACAGATTCTTACCTCAGACTTAGATTTACCTGAGCACAGATGAAAAATGCAAAGAGGATCTGTATCATTTATTTTTAAGCCCCATGTAGTGAAGAAAAAGGCATATTATGCATTTCATGCATTATTCTCTCCTTTGTGCTGTATATAATTGGCAGAGCTTTTCAGTGAAAAAACTATCTGGCCAAATTCTCAGAGCCTCATGCTCTGCAAAAATCCATCTTAAGTTAATCTATATTAGGAGTAATATTCAAGTTGACTGCACTCATATGAAAAATGTATTTAAAAAGCTCTAGCAGATACAATCTGCTATTTCTTGCCCGACTTTGTTCCCTGCTGTTGTTGGTCTCTCACGGGATTTCTTGCAGAGTGGTTAAGTGATCTATACTGAGGTTTCAAAAGCAAAGATAATAGGAGTTCTATTCGTGGGTTAAACACTTAGCTGCTTTAATACAAGATGTGTAGGAGCAGCCCCTAATGACATTCAAATCTTGTTATTGCTGTGCTTCAGTATAGGATATACTTGGTTTTGTGGCTGCAAGAAGCAATTGCCAGCGATGACTGTAAATTCTGAACAGCGAATAAATCCCAGCACACGGAAATGATGGCTGATTTTGCTCTTACGTCTTTGGGCTTCACCGTGCTGGCTCCTGACTAACAGCAATGCAAGTGACCTAGAGCAGTCGGTGGCTTGTGCCATCCCTACCCTGGGGTCTGGCTGCAGGGGCACCAGCTCTTAACTTCACACTGGCGTAACATTTCTGACCCTTCCTTTGCAAAACACTGCTGCCTGTTCTGGCTTGGCTTTTGGACGTTCCCCTAAAAACAGTATTGTGGCAAGCTCTGAGCCTTCAGTATTTTCGAATTTTTATTTTTCTTATGTCCTCCAAGGCTTGCTAGTACTTGTCACCGTTCCCTGGTGGAGATAGCACAACTGAAAACATTTACAGGAACACTCCTACAGTTCCTCAAGCAAATTTGTCTGACATAGCTCAGACTATCCTTTTATAAACTTTAAACTTGCCCAGCTGGCTCTGTCAGAAGCCTATTAGGCAGCACTCTCACAAACTGCTCTCCTTCAGAGCAGTAAAGACTATTTGAGGATGGTGATCTCGTCCTCTGACACAGCTGGACGGAAAAGGAAGTAGAAAGGAGTGAAAAGAACAACCCCTGCCCAGGTTTCTAAGTAGTTGTGCAAAAGGGCTAAAAAAGCACTTAGTCTTACTATGGAGAAATGAAAAGGAGCACCCTGAACAAGGAGGAACACTTCTGGCTCTGCTGCTCTTTGTCTCACATTGCCATTTGCTTCCTCTTCTGGACTAATCTGCAAAATATTACTATTGACCAAGCACGAGTGCCACAGGAATGATTAAAAACCTTGTGGAGGAGAAAGTCCTCTACTCGTTACCACCTCTTGCTAAAAGCCTATGAGAAAACCCTTTATGCAAGTCCTTAACCCCTCATGGGGTAACACTGGAGGTGGTAAATTCTATGACACAGCCTATCTGTGCTGTGTCTTAAGGGAAAAAAAAAGATAAATGAAAATATGTATTCTATATCTTGGGACAATATTAGTAGATATGCTCATGGCCTTCAAATATACATGACTGTTGCAAAGAGAAAAGCAATTATTGTTCTGAGTTCAATTACAACAAGAAAAGATTCAGAAAGACATTAAGAAAACTTTCTAAGCACTGATAAGATCATTTGGGGAAGTTGTGAAGTCTCCAAAAACAGGTTAGATGAATAAGCTGTCAGAATGGCTTAAGTGCTTCTGATTTTCCCAGAGGTCAAAATGAATTTTCAGGATCCCTTCCCTCCCGATATGCTGCGATACTACAGAACATGCTAGCAGGTGAACCAGAGAGGCAGGAGCCTGCCAATTCCACATGGAAACACAGATGAATTTGATGTTTTCTATCTGCAAATTAGGATGCTAGAAAAAGAAACACAGTATTAAATATAGTATTATTTTATTGAAAGGATCTAGAGAAACAGTTGCAATAAGAAGATCCAATCATGGCTTAAGAAATGTTTGTGAAGAGCAGAAACAGGAGACCCGAATTCAGTGTTTGTGGAAGGCTGGCAGCACCCAGCAAGCGAGTGCTGCATTTCCCACCCCAGCGGGCAGTGGCGGCACGAGGTCCAGCAGTGCTTGTGAGCTCCAGCAGAGGCCTTCGAGTGTGGGCAGCTCCTTTGAGTTCTTCATTTAGAGTCTGATTTAGCTTTTAATTGTCTGAGCTCACCCCTTTGGCTGGCAGCAGTTATTCTGCATGTAGATCCCTGGCTGTCTCTTGCACGTTGCATGCACTGCAACTACGGGGCCAAGATTGCTCTTTTCCTTCGGAATTCATGGTGAGCACAACCATTACAGCAAACAGCTAAATACAGCTTTGGGCCGCCAAATTTCAGTTTCATTGCTGTCAGAACGTCACTTACCATGGCTGGGCTATAATTTTCAGGCTTGTAAAACCTCAATTGTCATGTTTGGATTTTCTTTAACACTTATTATAAATGCACGAATTTTATTTGTGTAGAATGGAACGACTGTCAGTGGCTCAGGGATTTGGCAAAGAGCTTCACATATTTCATCGGAATTCTGTTTGGTCTAGAGAGGCGTTACAATTCTAGATAAAAAATGTGCTTTTTAATACAGAAGTAATTTGTAATAGAATGTTCCAAAATAATTCTGTATAAAAGATGAACTGAAACAAAAGCAGCATGATCTTTGCCTCTCCACCATGGAAACTAGCTCAGATTGAGAAAATAGAATTGGAAGAGTCTGATTTGACACATTTTGCAAAATATGGTGTGGGTAAGGGCAGGAGAAGGAAGCAATTCCATCACCTTGAGCAGGAGGCCTAGAGGTGAGCATGTACAGTTCCTTGCAGTAATCCTTGGAGCCATCTAGGAGCCTTAGGTAGCGTTAGGGAGCAGCAACATTTGTGTAAATCATAACTAGCAACAAAACAAATTACAGTAAGAGCTCTTTGGTAAACAGAAAGGGGAAGCCTGCTGAAATCTGCTTCCTTTTAGTGGGACAATTTGGATTATTTAAAGGCATCTGGAACATTTGGAAAAATCTAGGAAGAATCTTAAAATGCCATCTTTCTAAAACAAAAGACAAAATTGTACCCTTTTTGGGTCATAGAACTTGGACGCATATTTACACTTGGTTGACGCCTTAGACTAAGCAAATGCATATGTATGAGGTCTTATTTTTACACCTAATTTTGGTGTTTTGGTAAATGCAAATGATGGAAGAAGTTGACATGAATAAATTGGCACTGGTTTAGTAGTCACCTCATTGCAAAGTGAGAGATATTTGGGACTGTTCATCACCTTACTACAGGGAAGACTTCTGGTGTTAAGTCAGTCAGTCACATGTTATGTATCAGGAATGTTTTCAACTCTAGGCTGAGAAACTACAAGCTCTTGAAGGAGCCAAGAAACAAATGTAATGCTTGAGCATGTTTACTGTAAAATGAAGGGCTATTTTATCTCAATCAAATAAACCAACAAGTGAACTGCAAATCTGATACTGAAATAAATCCAATTTACTCTTGTGTAATTGCTTATTTGATTCTCAAATATGACATGAAGTTAGAAAACAAATTGATATTCTGTCACTTCTGTTCCAGTAAACTTAACTCAAACAAGTTGCCCTTTAGGTGCATCTTGGATGGAACGGTGCTTTATCTTCATCCCGAGGAAATCAGTGTATTAAATTTGTTTGAAAAATTATTATCCAAACCATGACTCCTTTTCAGACAGCGTTTGAACTGCATACTAAAAAGGCCAAATTTCCCCCGAGAGCCAGCACAAGCACAGAGAAGATAAGTACTGTGGTATATCCTCCCTCTGCAAGAAAATGTACCAGCAGCAAAGATCCAGCGTAAGCTCAGACAAGCTCATAGGCACAGAAACTGCAGAAATCTTGTGGGCATGGGCATCTTCCTCTTTCCTCATGGCCAAAACACAATCCTGAGGTGCCTCAGCATTTAAAGAATAAGCTACATAGACTCCGTATTATCTCAGCCACGCCCAGAATACTAAATCTAGCACCAGATCCACAGTGGGTAAAGTTAATAAATTCAAAGGCATCAAAAGCAAAGGAGTAATGAAAGGGCAGGGGATAGGAGGAACACCCTTTCTGCTGAGAAGTTCTAGGGGTTGAAAATTGTTGTTAAAATAAAAGAGAATTAAGATTCAGACCAAAAAACTGAGGCTAGGTTGTTTAGCACAGCAGAGGTCAGCACAACGGGCTGGCTGACTCTGCAGCTGGGCACTATAAGGAAAGGCTGGGATCGAAACAGCCGATAGAACATCTCACCCTGGACTCTCAGGGAATAATCTTCATCATCTCTAGTTTAAAGGTCAAATCAAGGCAGGTTTAGGGAAAAAAATTCCCCTTAAAATGTCCAAGGCATAACTAATTCATGTCTATGCAAGCTGAGAAAAGATTGCAAAAATGGTCCCTGGGATTTTGGGTTTTTTTCCCTTCAATTTATAAATGTAGGAAAAAGGTTGTTCTGGACAGATTACTGTTTTTAGTGATATGTTCTACTTTAATTATAAAGAATTTCGGATTAGTTCATATGCTTAAAGCTACATTATTAAAATTAGTATTACAGAAGCAAATATTAATTAAATGATGAGGTAGGACAAATTAAGACATGGCACTAAGTACCAATAGGGATGGGTTAGCAGTTTGTAGGAACTGGGAACATTAACTGAGAATTTTCAGAGCAATCCAGTTCCACCCATTCAAGAGTTCTATTAAAGTATACTTGTACTCTGTATACGATAACCATAACTACTGCTAAAATATTTAGATTTGATGTAATATGTACTATTTCCTCTGCTGTGGTACCCCTGGCCCTTAGATAATAAATAACATTAGTTTTTTAGGCCTGTCAAGGCATGTCTCTAGGAGGCTCTGTGGATAACTTCCAGATGACCCTTCTTTATATCTTCCTTGAATAAGAAGGATGCCATATCCCTCATGCCATATTCTTTGCTGACAGAATAATTTCATTCAGATTTCACTGTGATTCTACATTTTCTGGTTTGCATCCTGTATTCTTCTGGCACATATTTGTCTCTAAATAAATTCAGGCTATTACATGCAGAGGGATCTTGTTTTGCAAGATCTTTCTCAAATTCAGAAGTATTAGAGCTTGTAAAAATAAGGTCTCTAAGACTGGGTAAACTCACATTTTTCAACAAATCCTCAATTCCAAACCATAATCACTTTCTCTGATTGGGAGTTTTCTACAGACAAACTACTTCTTCTCTATTTGCTCTTCACAGTTACTCAAAAAATGGATGTTTCACTGCCAGAATTTGTGCTTTACAATTGATTACCCACATTGTGGTTGTCCTATGGGAGAACATCCCATGGGAGAGCCATGAGGCTCACAAAGAAGTTTCAAGACCTATGTATGAGCACCTTCAAAGCAGAAGCAAAAATCCATTTACATCTGCACATGCAGTTGTAGCCATTTTAATTAGAACCATGAATTTATCTGTATGAATAAGCACAGGGCAGCATTACTTTCAAAAGAAATCAGTGACTTGAAGAACTCTTTCCCCCCCACTTCATCCCATTGTGGGCCTGTAAGTGTTAATGATTATTTTAATAATAACACAAATGAAGAAAGAACAAACCCCAAAGAAGATTTAAGTGATCTGTAATGTGCAATGAAGTGTAAATCTGTGAGAGTGAAAGAAGGGCCCGGACGAGCCCTTGAGGCTGGGAGAAGCTGCTATTGCTGTGTCACGGTCACAGTGTTTGTGTTGGTCTGAGAGCCGTCCCCAGGACGGCCAAGCAGAGGTCCCTGAATGTAAATCAGCTCTTGCCTCCAGCCCAGACAATCCCGTTTCTGTCACCGTGACTTTGCATGCAGTAAGGAGCTTCCTTGGCAGCTGAAGGTCACAGGTGGGGCAGAGAGAAAAGAGGTATCATGGAGAAACGTGCTGGAGGAACAAGCTCAGGGGGATTGGGATTGAAGATTCAGAGGCTGGGGTGAGCTTGGTGAAATGACCACAATTTTTGGGAGTTTAACCAGAATTATTCTGTTTAGAACTCAACTGAAAAATTTAATGTTAGCATAACACCCAAACAGAACAACCTCTTCAGTGCCAGTATGTAGTTATGTTTTCCTGCTTTCTCAAAATTGTGGAATAAATACCTGTCCTGATTTACATGAAATGCAGTGTTTTAAATTTTTAGTGTTTCTTCTGTGCTCAGTACAGCTCTTTCATCCCTGCTGTCATTATGTTAATGATGTAGTGAAATAACATTGATTTCAAAACTCTCATTTTCTGCCTTGTTAAAAAAACCCCAAACAGATGAAAAGCCTACAATCTGATTTTTGCCCCAAAAGCAGAATATTGTTGACCTGCCCTACAGCACCTGGACTGGGAACAAAGGTGAAGTCATAAACCTGAGTATCAGGAACTCCCTTGAAATGGGAGTGGGGAGACAACACACAACCCACAAACAACAAAACATCTGAAGGAAGAAATGCAATAAAAACTGGGTAAAATTATCCCTTGAGTAATTTCTGGATGAAATCCAGACTAAAATCACTGAACAGTGAAGATCTTCCAATTTATGCCACAGTAACATCAAAATACTTCCTTCTCCTCTATAAACATCCTTTAATTCTTTCTGGGAAATGGAAGAGTACCACATGCGACAAGTGTTCCTAAGCAGCATGCTGAGCACCAAATGTGAACTATAATTCATAATTCATGCTCAATTAATCATAATGTATAAGGAATGGCTCTGTTAATGCTTCTGCTAACTACCTAACCTATTTTGAGAGATGCAGGCAGAATTTCAGCTCCTGTGACTTGCTGTTTTGAGTGACAGACTACGGATACCCCGGCAGCTGTCAAAGTCACCAGCCTTCCCTCAATGAAGAGAAAAGCAGTTCTCAGTATTGCAGGAGGCTAAGAAAAGCTCTGAAAAGCAGAAATGAAAGTATGTGAGGGTAGAGAACATTATCTTTTCTCATGTAAATCCCACTGAAAAGCAGCCGGTGTAATTCAAGCCTTGCATCAAAGTAAGATTTGGAACAACTTTCATTTAGCAAATGAGCAACTTCCAAATGATACAACTGAAAGAGGAGAGGTCTGGTGTCTCCAGACATTGTTCTGGAGTTATTTTTACATGGCAGCCAGGGAGCAAATCCTGATTTAGGGAAAGGAGCTTTACCTTCATGCACTACTATTTTTTTAATCAGAAGGAAGAGTTAAAAATGGACTGGCTTTTTGCTCTGCTCAATTCAGATTCTGACAGAGGAAACTGATGGGAATCATTAAAGCCACACTCACAGCTGATGGACCTGGAAACAGCCTTTCTGCCCCAGGATATGTTCGTGGATATTAGAAAGCTGGACTTCATGGTCCCCCATTTCTGAGCTACATAAGCTGGCAAGAAGAGTAGTAACTTAATGAATCTTTGAAATCCTCTGGCCTGATTTGTGTCAGGCCCCCACCACAGGTACACAGCGATATTTTAGAATGCCCATGGCATATTCAGATAGGTGCTTATGGTAGAAAACAGATACAAAACTACCATGATGAGAGAGGAGAATTACATAAGGAACTCTCCGATGTGTTCTACCAATGAAATTTGGCTTTTTCACCCTGCCACCTAAAACGCAGGGACAATATGGAATATATTTTTCAAGCTTCTTGCAATATCATTCCAAGAGTCTCCTACAGCCCTCAGTATTTCAGGGCTTTCCAGCCAGAAGCTCAGCTAATTGTATTCCAACCTGTCATCACTAGACTTTGGGGTGTTTTCTTTTTCCTCCCTCTCCACCTTCTCATTTTTAACAGCTATTTTCCATCTCAAACCCGTAAAACCTGCCATGGAAAGCTGAGCTCAGCATTAGAGCACCGCTCTTGGAAAATCTGTTGGAAAATTATTAAAACACGTAGCACTCTTCTCCCTTGAATACCAATTCCCGGCTGTTAGGAACATCAGGAGAGTAGGAACGGACGGAACCCGGTGGGCAGAGCGCAGGCGGGGCCGTGCTCACGGAGGGGCAGCGCTCCCGCCTCTCGTTAACCGAGCCCAGCAAGGCCGCCCAAGGGGAGGGCGAGGGCGGTGCCCCGGCTCACAGCACCTGCCGGAGGGGCGGCCCGTGCCCACCTGAGCTCACCTGAGCCCTCCTAAACTCACCTGAATCCCCCTGAGCTCACCTGAGCCCTCCTGTGCTCGCCTAAACTCACCTGAGTCCCCCTGAGCCCTCCTGTGCTCACCTAAACTCACCTGAGTCCCCCTGAGCCCCCCTAAACTCACCTGAGTCCCCCTGAGCTCACCTGAGCCCTCCTGTGCTCGCCTAAACTCACCTGANCTCGCCTAAACTTAAGGGAGCCCTCCTGTGCTCGCCTAAACTCACCTGAGTCCCCCTGAGCTCACCTGAGCCCCCCTGAGCTCACCTGAGCCCTCCTGTGCGCCCCTGAGGCCCCCTGAGCTTACCTGAGCCCTCCTGTGCTCGTCTAAGCTCACCTAAGTCCCTCTGAGCTCACCTGAGCTCGCCTAAACTCACCTCAGTCCCCCTGAGCTCACCTGAGCACTCTTGTGCTCGTCTAAACTCACCTGAGTCCCCCTGAGCCCTCCTAAACTCACCTGAGTCCCCCTAAGCTCACCTGAGCCCCTCTGAGCTCACCTGAGTCCTCCTGTGCTCCCCTGAGTCCCCCTGAGCTTACCTGAGCCCCCCTGTGCTCGCCTAAGCTCACCTGAGCCCCCCTAACCTCACCCGAGCCCCCCTGAGCTCCCCTGAGTCCCCCTGAGCTCACCTGAGCCCTCCTGTGCTCGCCTAAGCTCACCTGAGCCCCCCTGAGCTCACCTGAGTCCCCCCGAGCTCACCTCCGCCCCCGCGCGCCGCCAGGTGGCGCCGCAGCACCGGCTCAGGGGGCGCGCGGAGCCCGCGCGGGACCGGGACCGGGACCGGGACCGGGACCGGGACCGGGGACCAAGGTCGGGATCAGAATCGGAATCGGAAGCCGGATCGGGACCGGGGAGCCGCCCAGGGCCAGCAGCTCGCCCACCCTCGGCCTGCACCAGCGCAGGTCTATTCGGAAATCATTTCCCGTGCTGCCGTGACTGTGGTGGGTGCCGTGGCCGCCGTGCCGAGCCCCGCCCGGGGAAGCGGGATGTGTGCGGCCCCGGGGGGAGCAGGGCACGGCCGCGGTGGGCAGAGCTGCACCGCCGGGGTCACGCACCGCCTCATCCACAGGCACCGTCAGGTTCTTCCTCCGCGCCACAGCCAAAGTGCTCCCGACAGCCTGATCCTCAGACAACACCCGCGCATGGATAAGTTTACTCAAATTCACAGTCCCACAGAATCCAATTAAACAACCCAAGAGTATAAAGTTACTCGTGTATTCATGGATATGGATAGCTGGGTCCAACGTTTATTTTGGTCTGGTGCCAGTTACAGTAACCATCTCTTATCTGTACTTCATTTCTCAACTCTACAATTAAAAGTTAAATTCAACCATCCTCCTCCCAGTGGGCCCTCAAAGATGAAACTTTCATAGGTCTTCAAATACATTATGTATCCACTGCTTGTGTTTGTTGTCCAGGAAATCTCCAATGGATTCTATAGGCAAAGCACAAAACAATGTATTTTGTATTCAGGATTTTGTGCCGATCTCAGTAATTGTTACAGTGTTTGGAGTAAAAGGAACATAGCTATTTGATAATTAATTACACTCTAATTGTATTCACCTGGGAAATATAGATAGCACTAAGGGGCAAACGGGTCAATAATATTAGTATAGGTGATCACCAATCTTGCATATACGAGTACCAATTAGTTAAGCAGAGTTAAAGAGAGTCAGTGATGATTTGCATGAAGGATTCTGAATGTAGAGACAAATTAAACACATGGAAAGTAAGAAAAATAAAGCTACAACTTAATCTGAACTAGTGATCCATTTTCCTTTTTTATGGCTGCAGCAGCAGGTTAACCCCTGGGAGGAATGGGAGCGCTGATGCCACCTCTGCAGCTGAACCGTGCACAGTCCACCTCTGCAAAGAGCCTCCCTCCACATTTCGGGGTGCAGCAGTGCCATATTAACGTGTGTAAGAGAGATGGAAAACCAGGGCTGTTCGCTCCTGGGTAATGACAAGCAGATGGTGCAGTGTAACTTGGCCCAGACACGGCTGGAGCTGCCTCTGCTCGGGAAAGGCAGTTGGGCCATCCACAAGCAGAAGGAACTGCTGGTGAAACTTTATTGCTCAAGGGTGGGGCCCTGGTCTTTCATCTCACACAGGGGAAAAAAATGGATGGAAACAAGCCTAGACTGCTGCTGATTCATAGGATATTGCACCAAGCCACAAAGAGAGGTAAATTCTGGGCTGCTATTTTGAGGCCTCTTACTAACTAGCCTTCGTTGTAGCAGAGCTTTTCCCCAGCCCTCAGCTCAGCAGCAAAGACACAGCTGAATGGGTTCTTTCATAGGTTTGGTAGTACAGAGCTCCCCCAGGACTCCTTGGCTTGTGCCCACAGAACCTGGGAGTCACACATGAACCCCACCCAAGCAGCATTAAAATCACTGCTGCTGATCCTGTGCATTCAAACACATTGATGAGCAGTTCAGAAACAACAGCTTAACACAACGAACGAGAGCATGAGATTTGTGATCCCTGAACTAACAACTTCCAAGCTCAAACACCTGTGGCTACATTCAGTTGATATCAGTCCAAATGGCTGAGCATTCCTTAGGGAAAACAACAGTCACAGGCACTTGTACAGCACAGCACTTCCAGAGCTGCTGGATTCAGAGGATCTCGGCTCTGCCCTCAGCCTGAGCCAGGCTGCCTTACAATCAGATATTCTCCTCAGGCATTGCCAGGGTAGGGGAGGAGACAAATCATCAAAAAGGAGCCTTGCAGCATGCAGAGAGAGCACCACGCTCAGCTATTGAAGTGCAGAGTCTGCCCTTGCACATCTCTGTTGCCGTTTAGTCCTTACAGATTGATTCCTCCTCTCGTGGGACTTGAGCTGGTTCAGATTTCCACTGCCTTTCCCTTTGCTGATACGCAGTGGGTGTAACTACTGCCCATCCTGCTACATGGACTTCATACATGGTCAAGCAGTTCTGTACAGTTTTGTTATTATCATGCAAACTACTGCCCTTAGGACTGAAAAGCATCTGCTTCTCAGATGGAAGCATGGAATTTCTTGGCCAGGTTGAAGAACTGTTATATACTGACTATTCAAAGTGCAGTTCTTTTAAACTGAATTATGACGGAAAATACCAACCATAAAAATATCTGTGATGAAGTTTCCAGGCCTCATAAGGACTGCAGGAGTCCTGCATGGTTGTTGGATTAAAAAAGAATGTGCAGGAAATCTCAGTCATTTCACAAACAGCGATGAGGCCACCATTCTCTTGGTAAAAAGACAACTTCTCATTAGGCCCTTTCTGTGGTCCATGGAATAAAGAGCAGGTTGTCCAGCACAAGGCCAGGATCAGGCCCTGGCAGAACATCTGAAATCCAGCTGCTAATCCAAGAATGCCTTTGCTGGTGGGATCCATAACTGGAATTGATTATGGACCCAGCCACGTACATCCCAGATCCTCAGGAGCATTATTCTCACACAACTGTTCTAACCTTGAGGATAATTGAGCTCTCTTGTCAGCCATCTGCCTTACAATAAGTCGACATCCTTATTTATTCTCTCCGCCAAAAGGCAACTTTTAAAATGCTATTAAAAAAAACTGCGTACAAATTAAACAGTCAACACATTTTACTGCTGCTCAGTAACTAAAATGCTTTCACTATGCTATGCAATCTATAACTGCTGAAATTACTTTCATGTGTGTTTATAAGTCTTCCTATATTTTCTCCTCATTACTCCAAATACATTTTAAAAGCTTGTTAAGATAGATTTGTTGGTGTTTTGTATCTAGCTGACTGTGCATGTTAAAGGCTTCAACTGTGACTTTCCGAACTTGAAACACACTGTTCTTCATGCTGCTTGTTAAAACACATATCATTCCAACCATGTACATTAATTGGCTTGTCTGGGGAAACAGAACTCAGTTTATGAAGTCTGTCATCTTGCTTTGTAGCTTAATTATAAAATAAAATTATTTTCCTTCCCCCCAGCCAGACTACTTGGTCTGTGTTTTTCTCTTTTTTTTCCTTCCGCATGCTGCTGTTTAAATTCCAGGGCTGAGTGGATCTGCTGGGTCCTACTTCGGTGGCTGCTCCCAGGGCTGGTGGTTAGTGCAGCACTCCTTAGGGAATGCAGGCTCTGCCAGGGTCCCAAACTGCACTTGTAACCACCTGGGGCTGAGAGGTGCTGACAGACAATCGTGTCCAAGCTAAACTCTGCCATTTCTAACATAGGCAAAGGATGATTTAAGTTATTGCACACTGACTTGTGATGTTCCGTGTACACCCAGCCCCTCTACAGCACAGTGGGGGCTGCCACACGCCCAGAAAGCAGGGAAGCTCAGACATTTCCAGGGAGAGAGGAACAACAAACCTGTAGAAAATAGGTGTAGTAACTCTTGCCAGAGCCAACCCTAAATGACAGATGACATCAAGCTCCTTTGAGACCAACACTGGATGAAGTGCCCACCACTGAAGGTACCATTGGTAACTCCACTGGGTTCGCCCTAAGGGTTTTCTTTTCCAAAAGCAGAGTCCTTACTCAAGGGTCGATGGCACAGCCAGAAGTCAAGAGCAGCCCAAATTAGACTGTCCAGGAGTAAGGAAAACTCGAGTGGGTCACTGCAAACCACAGAGCTGAAGGATAAAATCACAGGTCAGCAGCTGTAGTCACAGCAGGGCTCCCACTGACTTCAGAGGCACCAGGAACTCCCCCATGAAAGGAAAAAAGGGCCTTATTTCTACCAACTGAAACCTAATGTACTAAAGAAGGGATTTAAAAAAATATCCAGAACTATAAAAGACCTCTATGAAAATTAACTTTTTTTACTATACCATCCTGCTCAGGGTCTAAATCCGCAGCTCCCATCCAGCAAGTCCCAGCTCCCCAAACTTCCGCTGTGCTGAAAGATTCCCCTTGATAGGCTGATTTTAAGGCAACTCTTCAACAGTGGAACAGCACAAAGCAGCAGGAACCTGAAACGCTATAAAACCTTTACAATACCCAGGTATGCTAATAGTTCCTTCCTTCTCTAACACACAACATTGCATGTTTTAGAGGTCAGATCCTGTAAAACGTCTTCTGAATCAGAAGACAGAACCTTAACTAAGAGCTGTGATAATTTGAGATAGAAATCAAAATTGTCAAACTTCACAATACATACGCTATTGCAAACTCTGCTTCTCATCACAAAAAACCGCATTTCGCTTTGCAAAGTGATCAATCTTGACCAAGACACATCTTGCAGAAAGCAGCCCCTCTGTAAAAATATTCAGGTAAAAATCCTTACTTTAAGAAAGGCACAAGGATCCTCCAACTTCTTCCTTCTGACTGCACCAGCCCACTCCCTCCCACAATGGCAGGAAGGCCTTATGTGCCAAGAGTTATTGGCATCATCTGTAACTAGGCATTCTGCTAGTGATTTAGGAAATCTGTTAATGGGAAATTAATTGGAATCAGAATCAGCCAATTGCACAAATTTTCCCCTTGATTAACACACCCACTTGTCGACAGGATGAATTACAAGTCGTGCCATTCACTGATGTAGCTGAGCCCCAGGGAACTTGTCGGTGCACTTGCAGTGTGGTGGCTTTTAACGTGTCCAGGAATTGGTGACGCTGGGAGGGTTTGCAGAGCTGGAGGTGTCACAGCAGGAACTGAGCAGGGAGAGCAAAGCTCAGTTCCACGCAGCCTGTGACCTGCCCTGAGCTGGGGCTGGAGCTGATGGCTCTGCTTCATGTCAGACTGCTTGGCTCTGCAGAGGGACAGTGCCGTGACAAACGTGGTGTGACCGGCTGGGAGCTCCACCAGAGCTCCACCAGAGCTCCACAGCTGCAGCACCTGCACCAGAATTAAGCACAAAGCAGGGAAGAGGAGCTCAGCAGAGTCCAGCACGGCGTGTGGTGCCTCCCTGCTGCGGGGAGGGCTCCAGCTCTGATTGCTGTGAACCCTTCCTGCATGGCTTGGCCAGCACCGGTGCTGCCTGGGCCAGCCGGCAAACAGCACGGCTGGCAGGCCTTGCTCTGCTTCCCCCCGCAAGCAGCCAGCTTGTTGCTGTGGTGTTTCGTCTGTGATCATGGCTGGGCTCAAATCTTCCTCTTTCTTACATCTGTAACTTAAGAAACCTCCTTGGTGAAGCCACTGAGCTCAGACGAGTGCAAGGCTTCAAATGTGGAGTCAAACCGGGTCAGCAGATGCCCAGCAGAGCTGTGGGGTGAGGGCACTCAGACCCCAGGAGCACTCAGCACCCTGAGCTCTCTCCTCTGTCCCGCTGTGTCCTGAGCAGCCTCTTCAGAGTCTGCCAAAAATACCCACAGCAAACACCAGCGGGTACATGGATATTCATTTCTTCAGTGCCATGAGTATTACCAAATTATTTCTGAATAAAACCCAGACAGGGTTGCCACAAGCACTTAGATTTGGCCTAATGCTGCCCCAGCACCACAGGAAGAGCATGGCTTGCTATGATAACTTGCAGCTGGCCATGGGACTTAAGGCAGGCTGTTTTCCTTGAGATCAGTGTTTTACAATTCCACATTAAGTACAGTGAATGCTGATGAGAGAGCCCTGGAGCTGCTCGGGTGGTCTGTAACAGGGGATGACAGGTCCCCAAGGAGAGGATCAGACTCCCCTCTAATGTGACAAGTGTGGCTGTGTGATCCTCTGCTCTCCTGACACACTTCCCCTACTGCCTTGTGAGGAAGGACAGCCTTTTATCTCAGGGAAGAGGTGGTGGGTTGGAAGAAGCTGATGATCGGCTTTGCTTTCACATGGAGTGGGATGAGTTGCAAATTACCTGCTGTCAGTGGAAGGCCGAAGCTACAGCGGAAGGCTGGGCAGGGTGCTGGGCTGGAAACAAGAGGTGTGTTAAAAGGGGAATGGAATGCTTGAAGGGTACTGAGTGTTTTGAGGCAGAAAACGTTTTGCAGAAGAGATGTCTGCGTAAGTAACATCTTTATAAGCAGGGATATATGGAGATGAGAAATTGCTCCTAGAGCTCTGAGAAAATGAAGATTTACTGCTTTAAATAAAAAGGGGAAAGGAGGTGCCAGGCTGTGCCCCTGCTTTGAGGGAAGACATTACTATCTGAGGTTTTGATGAATAGCTGTAAGGAAGGCTGAGTAGGCTCTGCTCACTCTCAAAGACAGATTGAACCTGAGCTGGCTTATGGCAGAGAACAATCAACCTCTGCCTCCGTGAGACAGCAGTGGGGTCACTTTGTCTGCCCCAGTGCTCCTGTGATGCCCGGGGTGTCCTGACCAGCCTGTGCCTTCCTGGCTCCAGGCAGCCCGGCCGCACACGGGGCCCAAGGCTGTGCAGGATTTGAGCACTGGGAATCACCCAGTTTCATGGGACTGGGAAACTGGTTGAGACACAGTCCAGGGAAGCACTGGAATTCTTTGCTGGCAGGTGTAACAGGAGTTCCTGAAACAGGAGACAGAGCAGGACAATGTGGTGCAGTCCCAGTGACCTGCAGCCAGAGACAGCCGCGTGTGCCCAGGAGGGGGGAGCAGCCAACAGACACCAAATCCATCTCCTGAGCCCTGAGCCAGCCCAGAGGGCACTCAGCATCGGGGCACATCCTGCAGCAGTCACTCACTGCCTGTCACAAATGCATAAATCATGAGCTTTGCATCCAATTGGTACTCAAAGGCATGAAGATTTTTCTGCATTTTGAAATTTCTAAGAAATTAATCTCCAAACCAGTTGCTTTCAGTCTAATGCCTCCTGAGGGTTTGGAGGGGGTTATTTGTACGGATTTTTTTGCTGACTGTTGTCAGGCTTACGCTGAATGCCAGGCTCCTGTTGCTTTACCTGTGCTTAAGAGGATGTTGCAAATGCCAGAGATGACAGTTTTCCTTGCAGGAGCCTGGGGCCTCCAACCCAGTCAGTAATGGCAGACACCACCCCCATCATCTTGGAATGCCCACAGTCTGTACCGAGAGCACTGTGGATACATTAGTGATCAAACCGTGTCAGCTGTGACAGAATAAAAGTCTTTGAAGATTAAGCAAGAAAAAAAAGGCTTTGAAATAGATATTGAAAAGTTATGTTGTCCTTTTACTTATCTCACTCTAAAGCTTCCAACTGTGGTCTTGCAGAACAGAACTGACCAGGAATTTCTTTATCATGCATGAAATGATTTTATTTCATCCTGGTGCAGGAAATGACATGAAAACCATGCAGAAAACAGTAAAGTTTTAAGTCTGACAGAAAAAAAAGGCAAATAGAATGATTTATGCTAAGCTCAGAAATAGTATCCCTTCCCACCCGCTAACCATCCCAAACCTTGTCGCTGTGTGGAGCCAAGAATTAAAAATACATCAAACTCCATTCAATTTGCAGGTGTCAGAGAGGTTTCAACCGGAAAAGATTAACTCATTCTTTCCTCTGATGCCATTTGCAGAAACCACACAGTGCACAGAGAGTCCCAACAGAAAATGGAATCTCATTTTGCGGCAAGACAAAGTTGCACAGCTCTTCTTCAGTCGATCAAGCTGTTCGTAATTACTAGAGGAGTGGTAGCATTTTGTACACCTTAGAAAACTTCAGGGGTCATATTGCACAAGAGCTCAGTTCCCAGTATTAACAAAAGTAAAAGCTCTTATCAACTTTTTTTTTTTTTTTTTTTAGCAGAACAGCTTTTTAAGACACTGCAAATGGAAACATCCTCTGTGATACCTTCCTTATGAGAGGGCAGGCGCTGTGCTCTCAGCCAAAGGTGTGAGTTTATCCACCTGAACCCATGCTCATGTCACACCTTCCCCGCTCAGGGAGTGCACCCACAGGAACTTCACGGTACATTTTCCCTGGTGCAATGTAGGCTTCTGTCAGAACCAGCAGTTTGCATTCCCTCCCACCGTTTGTCCCTGCTCCAGTTTCCTGTCTCCTTGCCCATGTTGAAATCCATGGCTGGGCTGGTCAAAGGGAACAGGCAGGGCATGGGGTTTTGTGGGTTGTTTTTACTGAGATGTAGTTTTCCATCAAATGTGGCCAACTACCTCTGCAAGATCCAGTGCAGAAGGGACAGCAGGACTGCAAAGCCAAGAGTGGGGCTGGGAGCATTTCTGACAGCAGCTGTCCTTAAATAGGTGTAACACCAGACTGTACCCTATGGGGACTAAGGATGTTTGTTTATATAATCTGAAAGTCAGAAACAATTCTGAGGAAGAGAGTGAAAATTGGAGACAAGTAGGAAAAGGCATTCAAAATAGCAGAAAGATCCATTAATACACTCTGATTCCAGGCAACAAATCTGATTTTCCTTTAGCTTATATCAAGCAAAATCTGTCTGCCTCACTCACATTGTTCTGAACTCAGTTAGGATTTGTTCAAAATCTCACAGCCCACCCAAAAACTCTGCTGGGTTTCATTGATTTTTGTGCTTGGGTGAGATCAAACGCTCATAACCTTGCAAAATTCAAAAGGCAGATCCTGTGCAAAGAAATTACTAGATACTCTGCCTCCCCATGATGGGTGTAGGTGAGCCTTTACACAACTCTGTATTTAGCTGTTTCCACCTTTGATGTTACCAGATCTCACGTGGCATTCCCCCTTTCCTTTAGACTTCCTTTAAGCAACAGTGGTATTTTTTAACTAGAAGCAGAAATCTCTTGGATTCTGACAGCTGCTTTCCACTGTCAGCCAGAGAATAACAGGTTCTAACTTCTAATCTTGCATTGTTTGTCTTTTAAACTAAAACCTGCCAAAATCGTCTGTTAATGGAGGCAGAAACATTTGCATGCTAATTTGCCTCTGAATGATTTAAAAACGATGTTACTGGCAGCCTGGAGAAATAACTGTGTAAGAAGCCTATCCAATTTAATATTTTTATTATCGTTTGCTATTTATACAATAACACTGATGTCCCTGGTATTTAACAGGGACATTCATCACTTTCCACTCTAAGGATGCACAGCAACATTAACTGCCTAATCCCAGCAAAATCCCTGTTTGGAAGACAAGTATTGTTATCTCTCCTCTGCAGATGAGGATGTTTCAGTGCCACATCTCTGCATCTTGCCCCAGAGCACAATGCAAGAGGCAGGAGCAGGCTGGCAAAGGGACACCTTGTGCTTGAGGCCAGCTCTGGCCATGCCAGGAGGGTTTCCTCAGCAAGAGGACAGCCTTGTAGAAAAGCACAACCAGGTTCCTGGGCTGCTGCCCATTTCCCTGGATGGGCCTTACTGCCTCTCCATTTATCCATGGATATAAAGCAATCCACCCCAAATTAGAGCAGATTTTGTATCTGTGTGTGGTTTGTGCTTATGTGCAGTGTGTGATGTGACACCACGTAACGTGAGTGCCCTAGACTTAAAGAACAACCCAGTGCCAGGAGCTGCAGCCCTAGAGGCTCCAGGAATGGGCAGCAGGGATGCAGACCTGAGCATTTCATACCCAGCCTGACTGATGGAAAACAGTGTTAACCTTCACTTCTGTAATTATCACCTGCACAGGTGTGAAATATCTTCCATGCAATCCTAGATTCAGTGCAAGGCTCAGAGCCAGCCTTCAGCAGACTCTCAGTGTCACAACTATTTTGCTTGTTACCCAAAACCTCTGGGGACTGGCCTTGCTCCACCTGGGCTCCCAGGACCGATCCCACTGCTGCCTGCACAGGAGCCTCACTTCAGGGCAGAACAAGAAACAAATATTTGTTTATTTTCAGGCCTTAAGGTGGTGCCTCCTTCCTAGAACTGCTGCCTTGTCTATTAAACCAACAGAAAATGGTTTCCCATTTCATATAGACACATCTTGAATTTCCCAGCTGTCGTCTGACAGATAGGAGCATCAGGAGAGAAAAATGAAACAAGCATAGTGTATAAACAACCCTGGGGAATAAATTTTGCAGACTCTGAACATCAATGATGTGCAATTCTTTGTTTGCTGAAGTGAGCAAGTACACAGGGAGAACTGTACATAACAATTATATTAAAACACTGCACAGGGCTTGAGCTTTAAATATCTTAGAGGAAGAAAACATAAATGCAAAGATATTTTCAGCTGTTTCTTTAAGAGGGAGAGGTGAAGGTTATACACAAGGTGTGAACTACCTTGGGTAATCTGAGAACTCTTGTACTGGGAGAACTGCAGCCATCCCTGGGCTGTGGCTGTGGACCTCAGCTAGAGACCTGGCAGGAATCAAACGCAAGCATTGTTCCCAGGATTTCTGATTAAAAAGCTAAAGAAGAAGAAACTAATGAGTTTTATTCCACACAGCATTTCTATTGAAAACCAGTGGGTTTTGTGACATAACAGAGGTGACACACGCTCTCAATGGCTGCCACTGCAGGTGCCACAAGGTTTGCTCGGGAAGGAGAGCTCACATTTTGGGGATATCTTTGGAGAGGCCACAAGCTCTACAGTGACAGCTCCTAAAACAGTGCTTCCCTTGGCAAGATCTGTAAAGTCCATCGCAATACAGGGCCCCAGATGCACCCCTCTTCTCTTTGAGACAGAAACTCCTTTATAAAAACAGATCTCAACACTTCATTATTTGTCTTTGTTTGAGAAAAATGTCTTACCTGCAACAGCAGCTAATTTCTCACCAGCATCCTCCACTCTTTCAAATTTCTTCAAATCATTTCACAGATGTACTCCTTAAGCTTTATTTTGAATAATTTGCTGACACAAAACTCCCCAGCAATCCCAAAGATCCCAGTTCATGCTGCCACAGACCCTTTTCCCAACCACTCAGCCCTAGGTGTGAGTTTAAGAGCAAAGTATAAAGAGCACAAGGAAAGTAACCAAGAAAGCTTTAAGTAGCAGAAAAGTGCCAATAATTTCTTTAGTATAAGTAACGTTTTCCAAACACACCTATCAATAACAATTTGCAACACTACAGGAAGAGAAAGTACATTACCTTATAATGGCACCAGGCTGATTACAGCAATGGCTCATCCCTGCAGGAGTGACAGAGATGTGACATTAACCCTTCCAGCAGGGAAACCTCACCTGGGCTGCAAGGACAGTGCCATGGATGTCAGGAAAAACTGTCACATAAGAGGCCAGCACTGCCCTTCAGCGTTCCCAGTCAGATCTGGAAAACCTGCTGTAGCTACAGCTTGCCTCCAGCCTTTTGCTTCCAGCAATTATTGATCTCAGGTCTCACTGATCCCTGTGGCAGGTCTGTTAGGCAGAATAAAACACTCAAAATAAATGAGCAAAATTAATGAGCAAAATTAACAACCAGAAAAAAAGCAGAAGCCTGTTTATTCAAATAATATAAATGCTTACATTCCATTAAGCCTGTTCTAATCCACATGTGGAAAAAACGAAGCATTTTGCACCACTTACACCAATGAAATCCTTGGTGGCAGACAGAAAGGGCATACATTTATTAACTAGAAAGAATAGACCAATATTTTTTAGACAAATTGAGGCAATAAGGACTACAGAGCAATCAAATCTATTTAAGGATCAGCTTGGGAGTTCTTATAACTACAAACAGAAATAGGATTTTGCTGTAAGCATGCTATAAATGTAGAGCCACAGCAGACAGGGAGACAGTCTTCCAGCATTTATAAAGACATCAAAGCAAGGAGGACAGAAATAAGCTTTAGTTCTCAAAAAATATTTTAAGTCATTAGGAAAAAACTTGTGAACTTTCACAAACATTCCAAAGGTTTGGGATCTTCCTATTGGCTGTTAACAGAAGAAGCGCTTTACCTACAGGAAGGTTAGAAAGTGTACTTCCTAAATAGAGTGGGAGTTGTGTTTCCTTGACAATCACCTGATACCGACAAACCAGAAAGGCAAAGAAATTCACAGGAAAGGACAGAATAAGGTGTATTTCCTCAAGCCTCTTAGCAGAAATGCAAGCAGATAGAGGCTGTCAAAAAGCACCCCTTGGTGACAGGGTAATGAGGGCAGATGCAGCAAATCTGTTTCAACCTTCACCAAGGTTTTTCTTCCTTCCTCTCTCTGTTCATTGTCTTTACGTGTTTTCAGTGTGATTTTAATGCAATGCATGTTGCATGAATAAAATGGCACAATGGAGGCATGGGCTGAAATCTTTCCAAATTTTCAACAGATTAGGAAAGAATACTTTCTCAGTGGTTTGCAATGTGCAGAGTTTACACCTGCTGGTCTTTACAAGAGGATATTGCATTGATGCTCAGAGTTTGACAGCCAAGGACACGAGCAAACAGCCTTTGGTCAAGATTTCCAGCTGCATCTCAGAGGGGTACAAAACGTCATGGGCTGGGAGTGGTGGTAGATCAGTGTAGGGCGGAAATCTGTCCCCACGAGGGACAGCCGAAGCTGCTGGTGGCTGAAACCTGGAGTGTGGTGTCACCCCGGGAGAGTCGCTCTGGTGCTAGACAGGGAGCTTTGCCGTGGGAAGCAAACCAGCTACAGAACAGCTTGCTGAGAGCCACCCTCGGTGCTCCTGGTTCACACCTGCCGTGGTGCTCAGAAATGCCTTTGCTGGCTGCAGCCTCCTCCTCCTCCTCCTCCTCCCGTTTCTTCTTCCCAGCCAAGAGCTGGGCCAGCAGCCAGGAAGCTTCCAACGCTTGGCAGCGAGTCACCTCTGGTGACACCCCTCTGGTCGCGGCTCTGTCTGTGCGTGGTGCGTGGCATCCCCCGGCACACGCTGTCACCCCTGGCTGCTGCCGCTCCTTAGAGGTCATCAGCAAAATCCCACGCCTCAGCAGGGACCGCAAAGGGAGCACAAAGCTTTCACTCAAGCTTAGATAAGGTTGTGTTCGTAAAAGAAAGGGTGTTGTTATAACACTTACAAGTCGTAGCCTATTTTTGGGAGAAGAACCTGTATTGAAGGCACCCTCGGCTGTGGGAGCAGAGCCGAGGAGTTTGCCTGCAGCATCATCTCAGCACTCTCTGCCCAGCCAAACACTGTGCCCAGCTGGGAAAAAGGCACAAGTGAATGGTAGGATGGTGTAATATCTTTAAGTGGAGGCACAGGAACACTATCAGTGTAAATAATTTAATATTTATGTTAAGTTGCAGTCAGAAGCTTTGAAGAAAATAAGGGTGTTGTTATGTTAAAGAGTTGTGATAGAAAAAACCCACAGTTTTGTCCTCATACGATCTTCTATACTAAGAAGTTGAATATACACCATAAAATGGAACCAGCAGAAAGATGTGAAGTGTTCCTTACGTTTGTGTTTTTCCAAGTTCACCTTTCAGCCACTGTGAATTTTACAGCTGAGCTCTCTGCATGGCAGCTGTTCTAGAAACTTTGTGAAAAACCTACACGAGCAATCAGTGGCCAAGCTGCAGGGGCTTCAGCAGATCTGAACGTGGCACCACGCAAGTACAGATGGGGGAATGTGAGAAGACCAAAGTGATCCAGACTGTAGCTTGAGTAGATTTCTGTCAAGAGCTACATGTAGGATAACTTCAAATCTGCAAATCAAGAGTGTAGGGATTTATTTACATTTTTACAGAAGTTAACTAACCTTTCCAAAATGCCCCAGATGTTTTAGTTTGAATTCACTTTAAATTTTGTGTGCAGATATGCAGATTTTTTGCTTTTTACCCCAAAGATGTTTCCACAAGCTTATCTACCTGTTCCTTAGGAGAACAAGGGTTGGAGATGTGTTACTGGGCCACTCTGCATATCATGGATAAATCTTGAATGCTACAGGCTACGTCTAACTATGCTGCGTCTGCGTTTCAGACATGACCAAACTATCTGTGCATCTCAACCTTTGCTGCAACAATTTTCTTTGAACAACTGAATCATGAATCCATGAGTCATTTAGGCATTTTTATCAGCCTGTAAGGATCAACAGCACATCTCAGAATTTGCTCTTTACGCTTGAGTGGGACAAGAGGGACATCCACAGATATCCAGAGCTTTGCTGTACCAGCATAGCTAAACCTTCTCAAGAGAAGTAACTTTGCAGAGCACACAAAAACACTTATTCCATAGCAGCAGCATCCTTTACTATAATCCTGGTCTTATTCCAGGAGTAGAGCTTGGGCACAAAGGCCAAAAAAAAACAAGTGCTGAAGAAGTGGCATGTCCAGAGAGATCTACTGTGCCAGTGGAAGTACTCTGTGCTCTGCACTCCAGGGAACCCGAGCAAGTCTCAGCCATCGTCTTTGCTGCTGCTCACAAAGGCCAAGGAAGGAATATCCCCACAGACAGCTGAATTTTGTCAGTCACACAAATACCTTTGTGGATCTCTATGGTGCTTCAGCATAAGAACAGAGAGATCTCCTTGCCAGCATTTCAGATTATTTTTTCCATGGTGAACTTCTACTGTGTTTTGCACATTACATCACTCTCTCAGACTCTTCAGCTGCTCTCAAAACCTGCTGAAGTTACTGGTTCTGCCTTTCATTTTCACTTGGTGAAGTGTAATCTAGAAAGCCCTGCTTAACTTCTCCCACTTGTGCATCTTAATGTGAAGAGACTGCCCATGCAGAGGCAGAGCTGAGGAAAGAGCAGGTTTCTAGAGCACAGTGAAGCTCCACAGTGTTACTTTGATGCAAACTGTTATATGATTTTAATACAGATTTCCTGCTCTCTCTTAGAAAGGCCAGTGCTTGCTGAGCCTCAAGTGACAACAGCTCCCTTCCCAAACAAATGGCTTCAGCAGCCCCGAGGCAGCAGCCAGGCTGTTCAGAACAGACCCATTTGCCACTCCCTGCTCAGCCCACAGCTCCAGTCAGCACAATGCAGGAGCACTATCGTATTTATTTTTTACAGCAGAGAACTTTGACAAACAGCAGCAGGCAGCAAAGGCCAGTCGATTTATATTTCTTACAGTATATATTCCTAAGAATGGCAGTCACCATTATGGAAGCTATCAAAAAGCTAGCTCTGCCCTTAAATAAGTGTGCCTCTGTGTCAGGCAGTCCCAGGAAGGAGAATTTATGAGGCAGATGCTGAATTCAGGGAAGGAAGAAGAGTTGGGTTACTCTTGCCAGAGATGCAGCCCAGGATGCAGTTGCCAATATTTGGTTTAATTCTTTGAGCTCCTTTAGGACAACAATTTAACCACCCTCCACCTCTGGGTTGGACTGGCTTCTGGTCTGTTCAGCAGGACCATCCAAACCCAGCACGTGAGCTCCCAGGGCTCCCGGAGTGCAGGGGACAAACTGAGCCACACGTGTTTGCATTAACATGGTACGAGGAGCACAGCAGACTACAATTCATTCTGTGAATTTAGAGACAAGAAAAACTGCTGGAAGAGCAATTCTACAGTAGGTTGGCTACCTTTTGCGTATGCTTTCCTTGATGAAAATCCTGCATAAAACCAGAAAATCTTTCATATCTCCTTTGACATTTCAGAGGATGAGATATTTAATTATTAATTTTGCTTGACAAAATACACCTTTCTTTTGCAAAAATGGAATATCAGTCAGAGCACAATGTTGTCTTGTTTACATCTCTTCCTGCTTTAATAGTGCTTTGTAAAATATGCTTATTTATTTTTATGAAGCCACCTGAAAATTATATTGCTCAAATTTATTTTATGTATTAATTTGGAAAAAAAAAATCAATACACTACTTGGCCCTCCCTTCAGCTCTATTACATTTGTTATCATTTATTAAACGGACTTCTTTTAATTTCAGTTGCAAGCAAGTGTTAACTTAAGACCCATTCATCATTTTCTCCATAAGAAAACACCAATGAATGCCAACTAATTACAAAAGAAGGAATAAAAAAAGTTTGACACTTTTTAAAAGAAGATACTTCGTAAAAAATGATACTTTTCCAGCCTGGGTCTCATCCTGGCAGAAGGCCATCAGGGCTGCAGCCACGTTCCCACAGGCCACCAGTGACCTCCCTGATACTGGGCTTGTCCTGAGGGAAGCAGCGTTTTCCACGTCACAGAATCCCAGAATCCCAGAATCCCAGAATCCCAGAATCCCAGAATCCCAGAATGGGTTGGGTTGGAAGGGACCTTAAAGAGCACCTTGTTCCAACCCCCCTGCCTTGGGCAGGGATTCCTTTCACAGGGCCAGGGTGCTCAGAGCCCCATCCAACCCAGCCTTGGACACTTCCAGGCATGTACAGCTGTTTTCAGATTTTTCTCCTAGAGAGGACTGCTTGGGAGGAGAAGGAATCCAGGAAAACAGAGTATTTTCCTTCATTTTGCACCAAGCCAGCAGAAACAAGAAAAATTAGGAAATGGCAAAGACAGAAGTAGCATCAGTTGTAGGAGGAAGCAGTGAAAGGGAAAAGGGGCAATGTTTTTAAAGCATTTTCCTCCTAGTTTAACTTAAAAACAATTTAAAGGAAAAGTTGGCTCTATACAGAGCACAGGCCCAGCTTCACCTCCCTCACATCACTTCCCATTCAGCATGGGGGGAATCGCTCCCTCCCTGCTCCTTGCCAGCCACCACTTTACTTTTTCCTGTCTGCTCACACCACTTCTGCTCTCTCCCCTCCTGTCTTTGTCTCTTCATGAAGCATCCTGGAACCCGGCCCAGCTTGTTCAAGCTCCCAACACATCTTGAATTCTAATTCACTCTCATTTTAAGTCATCTATCTCTGTTTTAAACCCAGACACAAAGAGAATGAGCCAATTTATTATTACTTAAAACCAAAACAAATCTGCAGAGAAAGCCTGGTCCACTCTCAGCTCATCACAGCGTGTCCAGCTTGGTGCTAACACTGACTCGAAGGGAAGGGACCTGGGGGCTCAAACTTCTGCACAGGGACAGCCCACTTTGGAAAGGTGCTCTCCACCAGGCACCCAGGGCACTGTAAAAGCCCATCATTTAAGAGAAAAAATGACAACAAAAGGTGTAAAAGCAGCACAACCTGTTCTCAGAGCACATTACAGCCCTATCTGGACTCCAAGGCTGCCTGGTGGGTGAGCTTTCCTGCCAGCCAATGTTGCATTTTCTTCTAACTGGCATTTAAGACACTGCAATGAAACCCCTTTACTCTATTCTTCATAAAGAACAAGGAAAACAGAACTCATTTTTGCAGTGAACAGAAAATTTACAACAATAATAAACGAGGCAGGGGAAAATGGGATTCTCTGTTGAACACAATGATAGTTCACAAATACTTTCCATTAAATAAAAAGACACTAGAGTACTGAAAAACAAGTAAAAAATTCCAAATAAACACATTTGGAAAAAGGAAAAGGTGCAACAAACATTTGCCAGTGGTTGCCCTGGAACTGCACATTAGCATAAATCATAGAATCATTAAGGCGGGGAAAGAGCTCCAAGATCACTGAGTCCAGCCTTCGATAAAACACCACCTCATCGACTGAACCGTAGCACTAAGTGCCACATTGAGTCCTTCCCTGAACCCTTCCAGGGACGGTGACCCCACTGCCTCCCTGGGCAGCCCATCCCAGGGCCTGGCCAGCCTTGCAGTGCAGAGCCTCTCTCCCTCCTGCCTCCTGCCTGCTCTGTGTGCTGCCCATCTCTGGTTTGTAAGTGATGTGCAGTGGGCACAAATTTAAACAGAAGTCATCTATAAAAGCCGTTTAAATCATCAGTATCAATATTATTTTAGTGTGTTAGGCTTTTAATTCTTGTCATAATTCATTGATTAATCATCTTAATTGGTGAGAAGACAATTGTTTAATCCTTTCCCATTTTCCTGCGATCCAGCAATCTTTGCCCCTTGCAACTCTCTGTCATCAATTCAGAAACTGCAGCTGCTTCAACTGCTGATTGCAGAGCCACGTTTCGTGTTCCCTTCCATGGGAATGCATTTGTAGGGATACTAACAAAATAGTGGATTATTTATTGCTTTTCTTTGATCCATAAATAGGGCTTCTCTGTAGAGGATATTTTTACTGCAGTTGGAGCAATCTTGATACACTCATTCTAAAGTGTAACCAAGTAATTTTCATCTCATTTTAAAGTTCTGTGCCTGCAAGAAGTAACTGTACCAGAGTGAAAAGTCAAATGAGAAACCCGGAGGTCCAAGTGAGGCAGAGTTTGGGAACAGGACACAGAGCTGCTTTGCTTTGCCCCATTTTCTTTACAGCTCAGACTAAAATCTCTTTCCCTTGTGTCTTTTCTGGTGGCCTGCAAGAAATCAGTTGAAAGTGGCAAAATATCTACTCAGAGCTGTTTAGTTCAAAGCCAACATGGGGTGGAAGCAGTGGCAGGAGAGCCTTGACTGGGGCAGGATCATCCCTGGCACTGGGGTGAGTGCAGAGGTAAAAGGTTTCTGTATAATGGCCTTCTCCTGCTGTTCCTGCTGCCTTCATCAGGCTGGAGACCTTCAGCTTCACATGAGCTCATTCACACCTCTTCTATATAAAGAAACTTTGTGTCACCAGCACATGTTATTTTTTTTCTAGATTTGCAAGTCCTATTCATAACTCATCATTTCTATCCCTGCAAAACTCATCTGTTTGGACAATTTTGGTATTAAAAACCCTCAAAGGTTACAATCCTCAAAATAATTCAAAAATGGCAGGTGTGCACAGTGGAACACATCACCCTGGCACTTTGCCACCAACCCAAAGCACAACCATGATAAAGGCACACATATGCCAGCTTTTAAGATAAGGCTACACCATAAGTTACCATTTAGTTTTGCTACAAAATAAAAAAAACAAAGAAAAACCTGTATAGCATTCAGAGGACAAGAGACCAGCTCCTACATGTATTGGGTATTTATAGCTACAGCATTTGGGAATGCAAATTGAAATGAATCAATGCCAGCAGGGATGCCTAAAAGACATAAGTGAGAATTACAGCAATTAAGAATGTTGTCTCAAAGGAAATTAGTACAGTCCATTAATTACAATGCCTTAAAGGAAAATGTACCAAAATAAGAAAGAAAGAAATTAAAATATCAGGAAATTAGCAGAAAAAATTGGGGTGTAGAAAAGATAATGAGCACAGTAGGTATTTGCCACCCTTCTTTTATTAACAGGGAAAAGAAACAAAGAAATGGTGATAGGAACTGAACCACCAGGAATAAGAGAGCGATATATTCTGCCACAAGATCAATGGCCAGCTCGCTCAAGGCTCTGCTGATCTAACTCCAATTTGTCATTAAATTCTGTAGAAACTGGTTCCATGTAAAAGAGTACAAAAAGAAAGTGCTAGGCTAATGGGTACAGCAAAAGTTGTATTTATGGTACAACATTGCTGGAGCATCAAAGGGCTTTGAGGAGAAAAATACCTGTTTTATACTCTGTGGAAAAGTGGATTTCACTGTGCTGGACCCTGTGCACACTGGCAGAGCAGCAGCTCTCTCGTTTCACCTGCTGCAGCTGAAAATGGGACTGCTTTAGACCAGGGGCCACGCGTTCCCTGCCTGTCCCAGGTCAGGGCTGTTGCAAATCCTGCCGAGCCCTCTGAGTTCCACATTCACTGTTCAGAGATGGCCCTACACAACGCTTACAGACTCAGTTTATACATCATAGAACTGACATTTTAAAAAATTCTGATGGGCAGCCTGAATCTCAAACTGCTGGAAACGATGAGTCTCAACGCAGAACATCTGCCAGCCCTTTACCAGCAGCAAAGTGAAACCCCAATGGCCTGTTTGAGTCTATGTGGAACCTTGGGTAAGCAACACTCCACTGCCTGCTGCTTGAGTACTTCCAATTCTCATTCTGATTGCGTGCCTCAGACACCACAGGCAGGAGGAAACTGAAACACGTAAACCCCAACGACAAGATTTGAATGGAAAGACAGGAACTGCTTGCAAAACATAATCATTGATGCTTGTTGCTGATGGCATCATGCAGTCTTGCTGGTTTTCAGGTTCACAAAGAGCATTTATGCAGCTCTGGAAAGGTGTTCCCAATGCTCTGAGTTGCAATGGTTTGCCTCTCCTCCTTCAGGCTCAGCCAGGTGAATCCTGATGATCTGGCTGGAGCCAACCACTGCTGCTTGACTGGGTTTTAGCAGGAAGAGGTTCAGATGTGGAAAGTGCAGAAACTTCTGATAAAAGGGAAAGAACTATCTCCATGCCAGACTCCCAGCTAGGATAAACTGGCTTGGCCACGTTCACTCTCCTGAGGAGCTGGGCCTGTATCTTCTCTGTCTACTTTCTCTCTGTACTGTAAAATATCTTTTCAAATAAATTAATTTTAGTGACATTTGAGGCATTCAATTATTTCTCTAAGTGCAAATTCTGCATTCCTTCATCTGTTAGCTCCATATATTTAGTATGGATTGAACAGCACCTGCTGACTGGATGAATCATTTGCATCCAAGCCACAAAATGGGAACTTAAGGACCTCCAGTGCCGCTGTTGAAATTGATGCTACTGATGCTGCCAATTCAACTCCTGTTGCTGGTACTAATCAACATCTCTTTAAAATGATTACAGCATTCAGATAGGGCCATAAAACTACCAGGTGGGCTGTATTTTGTACTGCTTTCTGGTTTTTCTACATTCTTCCCTATGGGAAAGGATTTATTGGTACAATCAATCCCTCTTACAGTCTTTAGCATGGGAAGGAGATGTCACAGAGTTTTAATGTCTCATATATTTCCTCAATTACATGATCATTATAACCAGTTTGGCACAAAATACTGTTTTCATCAAACTCGGTATTTAAGGCAAAAAGTAGCATTTGTTAACTTAGCTGCAGATTAATGTAAATTTATATGCATGGATGAAAGAGAAGATATTTATTGTTTATTTAAAGGTCTTCTAAACTGCATTTGTACAAGAACTTTATTTAAAACACACACAACTTTGTTCTCCAGCAAAATCTGGCACAGTGAATTCAAGTCAGTAAATCTGAACCTGCTGAATCCAGCTCCACTGCACAACAGGCAGCTTGATAAAAGACTATTTTTTAAAAGGAGAACTCATGTGAGCTAAAGAATGGCTTAGAACAAGAGACTTCTTGGGTCTGGGGCATTTTCCAATCCTTCTTACAGTCCCACCAGAAACACCTAAAATGTCTCTGGTATCCCCTAACCGAGCACCTGGGGCTTACGAGACCACGAAGGGTTTCCCCTGCTGTCTGATGGCAGTCACTGATGACAGCCTGGTGGTGCTCTCCTTGTGAACAGCTGGGCCACAGAGCTGTGCAACAGCCTGGCTGGCAGCAGGGCTAAAATCTGCAAAAGCTTTCCACCCTTGCTGTGGGAGGCAGGGAGAAACTGCAGCAAGGACTCTTTCACTGCAGTCATGGGCTGGGGTTGTTCTCCCCACAGGGACAGACCTCTGCAGGGTGATGCTGACACTGCCCCAGTGCCACCTCTGTCCCAGCACACACTGCGTGTGCTGGCTGGGGCACTGAAACCATTGCCGAGCCACAGGACCATGCTCACAAAAAAGCAAAAATAGGTCCTTCTGCTTGAGATTATTTGCCAGAGTCAGACATGAAAGAGGAAAGAAAAATAGACCGAATAATCCAGCTGAGCAATTACACATGAAGCCATTGCCAGTTCCCTGATGCAGACTTCAGGGAACTTCAGTACATTTGGAAAGTTCATGAGTCTGGCTTTGGTTCTTTAACAATCAACTGTGAGTTTAAATTGTTCATTATCTTTAATTAAGGAGGGAAGAATGACTTTCTCCTTCACCAGTGTATTTCCCCAGTGCTGCTTTGGCCTTTCAGCTTCGCGATGTGAAAGACACAAACTCGGTGAAAAGGACAGCAAGGCAGGTTTCTATCTGTGTTCCCTTTTTGCTTTTCCAAAGTTCAGTGAGCTAACACCATTCTCATTAATTGATTCTGAATTTTAGCAATAGCTTAAATACAACCTATTTAGCAATTGTAGTGCAGCTCTAAAACCTGTTCAGAAAATTTACCAAAGAATACTCACCCTTGAGAAGCATGAAGAAGAAATTAAATCAGTGTGAGCTTGTTTTCCATAAAACATTATTATTGGCCCCAGGATGAATATATTATACTTATAGCCAATATAGACATTCCCACAGATTCCTGTATAAGAGGTTCAAATATTTCTATGAAGATTTTCATAGGACTTATTGCTCCTTGCCCTTTATACTTTCTCCATCCCCTTCAATATCCCTCAGGCCTGTCCGTACCTCTGCAAAGTCTTTAGACCCTAACCAGGTGTCCAGGCACTGTCTCCCAACAGTGGCCACCCTCCAGTTTCTCCCATCTGCTCCATCTCTGCATTCCCTCTTCCCCACCACAGCACCCTGGTCTCCTTCATGCCTCCTTCCTCTGGTCCTATGTCCACATTTGCTTTTTGCACAATTTTCCTGTGGCTTTGTGCTGACCTCCCGCTTTCCTGCTTTGGCCCTGCCATCCCAGCATCGCAGGAAACACACAGTGCTCAGCAGACACACAATTACCAGGAAGGGAGTGCAGGCCAGGTTTCCTTTAACCAATGCTGGGAGTGCTAAAGGAGGCTTAGGCCAGTCCCACACTCAGTCAAGCAAAACTCAGACAGCTGGAAAATGATGCCTCAGACTGCAGGCACCTCATCTTTGCCACAGCTCAAAATTCAGGCATGAAATTCTCCCCTCCATTCCACTTCTCCCGTTAGCAGTGCTCCATAACAAGTGCCATGAACCAGGAAGAAGGTGCTGCTCAGGGTGCTAATCAGCATCCCTGGTGCAGCATTCCCTGGATGTGCTCGTGTAAACACAAGGCAGGCACATGCTGAATGCACAATAACAGGATAGAATTAAGAGAAACCAAACATTCAATTCAGCAAAAATCCTCTTCTCATAGAAATTATTCCAAAAAGAGTGAGGGGTATGAATGAAATTAAGGACATGGCAGCTGTGAGCACTGAGGGCATTGGGTACTGTTCTTTCCTACTTATGGATTAAGGAAAGGTTTTATAACCCTTTGAATGGCTTGGCTCTGAACACTAATTTTTTTCTTGCCTTTATGTAGTTGAGTTTTCTATGATATTTAGTGTGGAAATTTAGACCAGCCAAGTCCATACCCATGAATATATCAGGTCTGGAAAAATTTCTACTTCTATCATTCCTTCCTCCCCCATAATGCCAAGTGATTAGGCATTTCAAATACTTGCCATATAGGATTTGGGGTAACTAGCTTTTTCTGTGTGAAAAGGAAGAGTGAGGTGAGCTGAAGGAAGTTTTATCTGACTGTCAGAGATCTCCACACACCCTGTGCCAGGTATCTGACATGTAATGACCCTGCCTGCTGTATGTTGGAGCCCTTGTGATGGTGACACAGTCAGCTGAAAGAGCTGGCCAAACTAACAAGCCTGATATTGTGGATCATTGTTCTGTACTTCAGTACAAATGACAATCAATTCATTAACTGCCTGCCATTAATTATTAATTGCAATTAATTACAATATTCCATATTCTGGGGATTCTATAGACACAGCTTTCAGTTAAGTCAATTTAGCAATTCTAGAAACTGATTATTTTTTCATGCAGTGTGCTCAATACTCCCCACACTCATACATCATCCTTTCAGTCAAGCTATTCTGCTGTCTTCTATAAATAAAGAAGGGGAGAGAGCTGGTCTGACAGGAAAAGGGGCCCAGAGCTCAGAGATTTGGGGTCCCAGTCCTGTTGCAGCCACCTGGTGCCTGCAGGACTGTAGGCAAAGCTCTGCCACAGGTCCCTGCTCAAAAACAGAGGCTCCAGACTTCATGATGTTATGATAACTGAGACTTTGAGCTGGTCTGGTACACGGGGATATAAGACACAGCCAGAATTTTAGATGTTCTGTGTTTTTCTGATGATCCTGATTCTTACTCATCTTCTGCTGCTGCATCAGAAGAGATCGTGAGTCAAAAGAGAAATTTATTTTGTCCTTTCTTTATACTGGTGAAAAAGGCTGGCACAAGATGTGCCAGCAGAGTGAGGACCACTGAATTTAAATCAAAGCCTAAATGTGTTCCTTTTCGCTTTCCCTTTCACTTGGAATGTCTATACCCCTTCCTCTCACACAATGGGAGGCCTCATCTGGGGGGAAAAAAGCATAAATACTGGAACACAAAGATTTCCTCCATAATTAAAAAGCCAAGAAATATCTAAGACATTTCTCCATTTTTTCCCTTCTTTGTTTTTCTTTGTCAAGTTCTAAAAGATTATCCTGGTCTTCTTCTTCTAACTGGTAATTTTTGATTTTACTGTGAAGGGGAATTATCAGATCTGCTTTTACTGTGTGAGTTTCTCAAGTGTCTGAGCTCTTATGGCAGCCCAAATGGTTTTCTAGAACTTAAAATTCAGAAGACATCATTCACTCATCAAACGGGTCTGTCCTCCTTCTCCTCCTCCCCTCTGTAAAGCACAAACATTAAATATTATATATCTACCCCTCAGCTGAGCTCAGTGACTGGGAGCACTACAGCGCTGCAGCTGCACACAGATCAATCATCCATGCACCAAAAGGAAACAGAGGTGCAGCAGGGCCTTTGCAATGGAAGAGAACAGAGGTTTTCCCAGCCCAGGCACAGCCCCCTCAAGGTAGGCAACACAGATTCCTTCTGCTTCATTTTGTTATCAGCTGCTGGTGTTTTGCACTGATCTCAAGCAGGCATTTGGGACATACACAACCTCAAAGCTGGAAGAAAGTATTTTCGAGTCAGAAGGATTTTCTATGAAAAAGAAGAAGGAAGAGAAGGATGATAGAAGATCTGCTGAGTGTTAAATGCAAATTACTGACTTGATGGAATGATAACAGAACTGCCTTTGCACACTTCTGTTGGCCACAGAATGCAGCGGAGAACATCTGCACACTGCACGTGTACACACTCTGCTCTTCACTCCCTGACATTCCTCCAGCTAATAGTGTTAAGATGTCTGTATTGATTGTATTTCTTTTTGATAGCAAATGTTCTTCTAGTAACAATACAGTTATTGGAGAGGAAAGATTATTTTCTGAGTATTTGGGATAATGCAGCTTTTCAGCTATTATGAAGCCATACTGTTTTAGAGATTCACTCAGTGTTTCTTTTATGTCCCTCGAATTTGTGTGTGCAGCATCCTAGAGCACCACAGCACACGAGCTCTCTACCAAACGCACGGAGATCATCACCACGGGAAAATAGCTGGGATAATCTTCTTAAAACTTTTTAATGAAGATTTATACTTACTACATTTTTTGAAGTCTTTGTCTGAAAACTTTGGGAACTGCTACAGAGAAAGAACTGAAATGTATTAAATATGCAAGAAAGTACTAATGTAACATGAGTTTGAATGACTAAAGTTATAATGTCAAAAAAAGTAATGAAAAAATGTTAAATTTCAAAAACAAGCAGCAGTGTGTAATACATTTGACACAACAATCCAGCACAGTTCCACATCCAGTAATAGAAATGTTTGACGCAGTCTAAGACATTTAAATAAAGTCTATATAATAAAAATTGAACTGAACTAGAAAGAATGGAAATGACACATCCAAATTCCCTGAGCTGTTTCAAAGTCTCCAGAAGCAACTTAAGTGAATGTCAAACTTTGTTTAAAATCTTTTTCTTACCACAGCCTCTTTCTGAAAGTTTTTCACCACAGTTGCTGTCAGGGGTAAAAGCAGTGGGAGAAGGTGACAGAACATTTCAGTAAGGAAGAGCACAGATCAAACTGGTGAAGTGGAGATGCCATATTCCCAATTTGCTCATGGGGAATCCCCAGTGATACACACGAGATGTGCGTGTCACTGAATGCCCTCGAGTGAACATCTAAACTCCAGCTGACAGAGCTATGTAAGAAGTGGAAACAAATTCTTGGATCTGCTGAGCTGGAGAAGGGACAGAACATCTCCAGCCATGTTTTGAGCAGTTTGAAATAAGCACCCCATTAGACACCATTGCCATTTTGAACCCCGGGCTTCCCAGACCCGCTCTGAACACCCTGAGGTACAGTATGCCACGTACCTCTGGTGCCTGGCTGTGTTGGAACTCAGGGGTGAGCATGCGTGGGACTGAATGTTTCTACCATGATGTGTTTTCCACAGCAGACAAGGTTTGCCTGAGTCCCACTTCCACTCTGCATATCAGTTCCTCGGCAAGAGAAGCCTCCTGAACTACTCCTCCCACAGCAGATAGCACCTGGCAAACAGACACCTAACCAGCTGTCCCCTCTGCCCTGCCTACCAGGAGCAGTGACAGTGCCCTGTTTCTGTAGGAGGCTGCCCACAGGGAGCAAAAATGCTCACAAACCATCCTGCACAAATCCTACAGAGACACTGCTGTTCTCTGCTACCTGCAGAACCCCATGAGGCAAAACACGTCCATGAGATCCTTGTGAGAAGACCTGTGCCAGGCCAGAATGTGCTCCCCACAATCATTCCCTTCCTTCCTCCCCAGTGGATTGAAGCTCAGTGCTCAGCAACTGCAGTTCCAGGTTAAGCAACACCTGTTGAGCAATGTCACGTGCAGCAAGGGCTGATGTAGGAGTACAGGAGTAGCAGCATTTAAAATGTTATCTACTCTCTCTGTCTTTTGCCAAGAAGCTTTGAGCCGACTCCGTCGGCCCAGCTCCCACTCATCCCTGTTTGCCTGACGCCGGCATTGCTGCCCTGCCCCTCTGCAGGAGCACAGAGCTCCCAGGCGCTGCCTGCAGCCTCACCCAAGCTCCTGCCAGCAAAGGTTACTTACACCTGCCAGCTGGGCAGACTCCCCAAACGAAGGGAAATAGGGCTGTCAATCAGACACAGAAAACGTGCTAGCAGCCTCAGGCTTTTGGGTATCTTCACAGAGAGTCAGGTGAAACAGAAAAAAAATAGATTTTTTCAAGTCTATCTCGGGTCCTCAGGAATAATTTCCTATCTCAGCAGTCCTGGGCAGTCAGAGCAGGAGACAGCAGTGCCCACTATCCTTTCAAACAAATGGTGTGTTATCCTTCTCTATGTCTTTACCTGACATCAGAAAAATCAGCTCCATTAACACAAGGTTACTCTTTAGAAATTTTTCGTCTTGATTACTCCATTTATGTAATTTATTTTGGTCCTCTGATTCCTATTAGTGAGATCAATATTAATTTAAATCACAAGGCTGTGGATTTTCTCCTGCTCCATTCATGCAGATCAGGTACATTGCATTTCCCCTACTTGTATTGCTGACAAATTAACCTCGGCTGAGATTACCAAGATCAAGGGAGAAGAATGACTGCAACCAGTTTCTCCATTCTGTTTTAGGCAGGGATCAAATGGTTAGCCCACAGCTAAACTTCTGCAGAATTCTATACATCAGACTTGGGAAAAAGAATAGAATAAAACTGGTCAAGGCCTGAGAAAACCAGATCACACTTAAGGTAACACTTTCGTCTACAAAAAATTACTAAATGCTGCAGCAGTTATCCTGTGGGCAGGAATGAAGGATTTGCCCTCCTAGACAAAGGTGGGGGTCTCTGATGGGACTGAGTGTAGAAGAGGGCACAAGCTGAGATAAATTAACTGTGGCTCCCAGACAGGTAATAATTTTGATAGAAGGATAAAAAATCACGGATACATAGAATGGTTTGCTGGAAGGGACCTTAAAGATCATCTCATTCCACCCCTTGCCAAGGGCAGCAACACCTCCCACTACCCCAGGTTGCTCCAAGCCCTGTCCAGCCTTGAACACTCGCAGGGATGGGGCAGCCACAGCTTCTCTGGGCAATGTCAGTACTTACAAACCAAGAAGCAGCACGGTGAATCACCTGTGGTGAAGCAGGGGGTAAATACCTTGTGAACAGTAATGCAAAAGGCAGAGAGGAGACTGGAATAGCACTGGACAGCCTTAAGGCACTGTTCTGAGCAGATGTGGCTGTTAAGGATGTGGATCCTCAGGCAGGCAAGGCTGATTCCCAGTGACAGCCAACAGCTGATGGGTCGTTAGCAGCTGGCCTGTGCTGGGTTACTGAGCTGAGGGTAAGCAACGAGTTAAATGTAAGTAATGAGTTAAACTCCAGATAAATCTGATTAAGGGTCAAAGGCCAATCAAGTAACATCTCCAGCAGCCATTGCAAGCACAGCCTTGGGGACAAGATGTTTTTGACTGGCTTTGGGAGTGACTTGGAGATGAGGACTATGCTTTAAAGTGTACTATGGCATTTATGTAGTTACTAGTTAAATAGTGTGATGCTGGAAAGTCAGATCTAGGGAGAAACAGTAGTTTGGGAGCAGACACAGCTGTTACAGAGTGCACAGAGAGGCTCTCACTCTGCACAGCCTGGGTTTGCCAAATGGCCATGTTAACAGTTACATGCTGAGAACCAGAGCAACTCCACACCCTGAGTTCCAGTGGGTCAGTGTCCTGGCCACTTGAAAGATCCCTGACATCTGCTTAGATGCCTACACTTTTATTTGGATTCACAAGCCATCTGGAATTAGTAAATGACCCAGAGGAAGAGTTACATTGAGCTAACCCAAGTGAAGAAAGTATTTTAATTCATTTTTATGGCAGCTTTTACAGCAAAGTTCAGTGAAAGATGTAAAATGCAAGGCACAGTCTGTTCATACCAGAATTCAGTATCATTACCATAAAGTGCTAAGTTCATTTCTTTCCCTGAGCAAAACTAGACTGCCTTGTTGAGCTGCTCTATAAGCTCAAGCCCTCAGCAGAGCAGCGCTGTTGTCCCCAGGAACACGGGGTGCACTGTAGGGCTCTGCAGAGGGTACCACCCCTCTCCCCCTGGCTACTGTGGGCAGAAGCCATCTGCGAGTTTTGTCCTGGCTCAGGTTCCAGAGGGGACCGATGGCAGAGCTGGGCAGGGCAGGGCCCCAGCTGTGCCAGGTTCCAGAGGGGACTGATGGAGGAGCCACAGGCCAGGGAAGTGACCCAGCTGTGCCAGGTTCCAGAGGGGACTGATG